>DWHP01004852.1:0-12301 GCA_018247895.1 Parnassius honrathi
GGTACAACTACACTACTACTACACGTCGTTGCACCGCTTCTGACTCAGTGGTCCAGAACTGGTACAACTACACTACTCGGGATACTCGATATAGTCTCACTGTATGATCAAAAAAGGTCACAACAGGAGTGTAAAAAATACAGTGGAATCAGCCTGCTTAGCATTGTGGGATAATTGTATGCTAAGCTATTGATTAAAAGAGTTAGGAAAGGAACAGACATGATTGTTGCCATGTCTAATGTGGTGAAAGGGACAGTGCACGCAACTGAAGGAGAGTGGGAGGTGGCTGCTCTTCAAAGTGGGCAGAATATATCATTGTATTTTAACAATGAAAGAGAAAAATAAGTTCTAACAACTTCAATATAATGGATTTCCGCAAATTAACGCCTGAGTATTTAACAACAAACAACAAGTAAACAATCGACCAAAAACTAACGTGGAGCTCTCACCTTAGAGCAACGTTTGTCATACGGCTAAAATTGTTTTTGGGTACGTGCAGTCGTATGTTTGGAAACAACTGGGGCTTGCTTCCCAGTACGATCCTATAGCTGTCCAGCAGCATAGTGAGGCCGATTATCAGCTACGCCTCCATTGTCTGGTGTAATAAGGCCAACCAAAAGACGACTGCGGACAGACTTAATAGTCTACAAAGGACTGCCTACTTAATGGCAACTGGAGCGAAGCAATCATCGCCTGAAGCAGCTCTTAATGCACTTCTGTGCCTAACGCCCTTAATCTTTATTTAGACCAAGAGGCGAGGGCTATTTTGTATAGGATTAACGCCCAGGGCGGTCTGCGCTTGCTTTTCTAAAACTTGAGATCCATGCTAGACTCAATTAGGGAAACACGGGTCTTAGGCATGATCTCTGATATCATGCGCTCACTATACACTTTTAACAAAAGGTATAAGGTAGAACTATCCTCCAGAGAAGACTGGCTGAATAGACAGGTTATCTGTGAAGTCGGTAGTCATATATGCTACACCGATGGGTCAAATCGGCCGGGACATAGGCTTTGGAATTTATGGGGAATGCCCCAAATTCAAACTTAGTATGAATAAGGGCAGATTCACCTCCATGTTCCAGGCAGACATTTTTGTCATACTTCAGTGTGCGGATATCAATCTGCAAAAACACTACGTTAATCATATAATTTACATAAACTCTGATAGTCAAGCAGCACTGCTATCGCTGAGATCAAACTTAATGAGCTCGAAGCTAGTTGGAGACTGCGTGAACCATCTAAATGCCTTGAAATGTAATAACGGAGTCGTTTTAAGATGGGTTCCATGCCACGCCGGTATTGTAGGCAATGAACTCACTGATGAGTTCGCATGGGAGGCCACAAATAGCACGCAATTTGGAACCGAGCCATTTTGTGTAATCTCAAAAAGCCTAGCCGGATTGACCCTTGAAACTCTTTATCACAATAAATCGCTTAAGATCTGGTCTGATACATCAGACTTAATACATTTTAAAATCTTAACCCGGACTTTTGATCGTAAATTCGCTTCAGAAGCCCTGGGATTAGGAAAAAATAAACTGCGAATTCTGACAAGAGCCCTGACTACACACTGCTGTCTTAAAAAGTACATGGCCATCCTATAACTAAGCAACTCAAGGATGTGCCGTTTTTGTTCCTTAACAGATGAAACGCCTCTGCACATCCTGACTGATTGTGAACTCTTAATGCGCAAACATTACACATCTGAGAAACTATCTACTTCGCCCAGAAGAAGTATAATAGCTTAGCAGTAAACTATAGTCATAACAGCGATCACAATAGATCTTTTAGGTAGCAGTAATACCGGTC
Organism: Parnassius honrathi; assembly: GCA_018247895.1. Lineage (NCBI taxonomy): Eukaryota > Metazoa > Arthropoda > Insecta > Lepidoptera > Papilionidae > Parnassius > Parnassius honrathi. Next base: position 1,813 of record DWHP01004852.1, read on the forward strand.
TTTCTAGACCTGCGTAGGTGCTCGCACAAAAAAAGCTATGCAGTCTGAATCTATGGATTTACCAAAGGTGTCGTATTGTTTAAAAATTTTGTCACACTTTTGAAACGGTAAGTACCGAACCTTTTCATCTGCTCTAATGACAGATGGATCAAGTTTTTAAGTCAGCCCGATTCCGAAGAAAGAAAATATTATTTGTTTACGAAGTCGTAGTTGAGACACCAACTGATCCTAAACAATTGTTTAAAATGAACGTTTTTTGTGAAAGGTCTGTGGTCAAAACGCCTATGTTGATTTGCAAATCAGTTGAACAGATGGGAGTTATGTGATTTATCTAGTTGTAAATTGGTTCAGGATCTTATGAGCTTGAACCCATTATTTAAAGATCTTCAATCAGCAGAGCCACATAAAGTTCTCAGACTTATTAAAAGTAATGATTGGCAGGATATTTTTTTCCAAATGTGTAGACAGCACTTCCAGTGGCGAAGGTAGGGCTCCAAACTAAGGCAAGCTCAATATGTGGTTTTGTTGTTTTTAACAGTTTTATAAAAATACACCAATCTTGATCTGTCTCCACTCTTCAGTTTCATATTCAGTGCTGTAAGGACGTGTTTAACAAAGCTCACAGAAGGCATACTACTGCTAGATAGATTGTATTACATATCAGCAATTGCAGAGCTTCGGTGCCTTTGGAGAAAGCCGTTTGAAAAAGATATTTACATACAATACAATACATGAACAAAAGTAAAACATGAACAAAGTACAAACAAACTATTTACAAAATTAATAAAAAACAAATTATTTATATTCTAAATCGATTTCAGCAGATAACTGGCGCGACACAGATGTTTCAATCCGATATTTTTCAAAATTACTAAACGTAAACACCAGATTCATGTGTTTTTGAGAGTTAATGTCCTTTAACGATTCCAGATAAGTTATTTAAATCATCATATCCGGTAGTATTCCAAGCTGTTTTGTCGTTGGAAAAGAATATCCAGCAACAGCAGTACAACTTATTAAAAAGTTTAAATATTTTACCTTTTTTTTCGCCGATTAGCACTTTAACACACTTCAATTCACCACTAGGAACACTATTATCCAACATTTTCACTAAAAATCTTTAAAAAAGCGTAAATTTTCAACTCGCAATATTAATTCGCTAAGCTAAACACACAGAGATAATATTGAAATATGAAGTGAACTTGCAAAAGACTAACTTCGTACTAAAAGCCTGGCTTCTTCGTTATAAACTAATTACTATATATACAGTCGTAGTTATATTTCATTATAGAACATTTTGCCACAGGCTAGAAAGCGAGCGATCATCTTCTCGAAAGCCCGGTATAAAGCCAATGCGTGCGAGAGAGACGATTAATCGCTCAATTTAACTCCTTTTATAAGACAGCAGTATCGTTAAGGCTACGAGGTCGTGGCCTGCGTAGAACAAAGGAGCACGCGGGAAATTTGAAATAGTTTGAAACAGTTTACGAATTATTTTATTAGTTGATATTATTGATTGAGCTGTTTGATAAGATAAGCCCGGCTTTTTAGCTTCTATGAAGGCTTCGCCACTGAGCACTTCTAATCTTGCCGACTATACCTGAACTTTAACTGTCTATAAACAGAAACGAAATTTTAGTACATTAAAACATTTAAAATTTTCCTAAGTTTCTACTATGTGCCAGGAAAAAACTGTCATATCTCAGAATCGTCTCCATAGAAAATTCTTTTGCCCAGAAGTTAAATTATTCCAAATTAATTAAGAAACATGCAAGCGCATAAGCCAGAAAGTTGGGCATTTAGGCTTTTCATTAAGTTTGGTGTAGGCAGTTCTTTTATCTTTTTTAACACTGTCTGTAGAAAAACAATTTAAATAAAGGTTTTCAAACAAGATTATTAACACTTATTATGAGAAATAATCTGTACGAATAGTCACCGCAGCAAGGCAAGCATAGTGGCGTTGTCGATCCCAACTGAAAAGACAGTGCGAGCGGAGTGGACAACATCTCTTTAACGCAAATAAGCAGAACAACTGCTACGGCAAGAGCGACAGACACAACTGTACTTGCCCCGCATATACAAATGTAGATATTTGATAGATCTAAAAAGCAACTGCAAAGTATAGGAACACTAAAGTTTTGTATTTAGAGGGATGCCACTATGAGATCTCCAACCGCCTAAAAATTTTGCTGGGGCCGCCACTGCCGTGGAGCTCGTAAGCGGCGACAGAGGGAAACAAATCAGGATAGATAAGCAGCAGCGTTTTCTTAACCAACCCGCTTGCCAAGCGTAGCATCTATGTCAAATATGGGGGATATGAAGCAATGTACGGGGGAGGCCTATGTTCAGCAGTTGCTTTAATTAATCCGGATTAAAGCAAATATAGATCAGAATAATAGATAAAATATTAACCTTACCCAGTAAATCTGTTCGAAAAAATAAGCAATTATATACAAAACGTGACGCTACGATATAAAAATAAATTAGTATTGCCAACTTCCCGATTAAAACTAAACACTTCTAGTACATTTAGTTATTCCATAAAATTATATAATAAACTACCTGACATATTAAAAAATGAAAATAGTGACATCATATTTACAAAAAAAGTAAAAGAGTTCCTAAGTGACTAATAAATGTTACTAAAACTTGTTAGTAAAAATTGACTAATAAATGTTACTATAATACTAATGAATATTTTATAAATAGTACATAAATATATAGGATATACAAAATAATCACTCAATTAAATTGAATTATATTTCAATAAACCACATGACTTTCTTATAATTAGTTAAGTACGCTTTCCCTCCCCTAGCCCCTAAATTGCGTGCCCAACATGGTCCATAACACTGGTCTCATATTATTTTATAACATCTTATGCACATTATGGTTTAGCAATAAATGTTTGAGCTTGAGTTTGAGACTGTAGCGGAGCGTTTCATCAATAAGTTTTTTGAAAGCGCTGAAGATATTAGCCCTAAAAAATTAACATTTAAAAAAGTAAAGGCCGAAAGAACTAAAAAAACTGAAATAATTTCACAATCTGAGGTCGGTGCTAGATTTTTAATGTTAGAAGAATTACAGTTTTTGTTAAAAACCTGTCCTTTTAAGTTGACTAAGGAATATCACAAGATCAAATGTCGTATAAATACTTACATTTTTTAAAGTATAGGGTGACAAACTAGCTTACAGTCCACCTGATGGTAAGAGTTACTGTGGTCCATAGACATCTACATTTGTAGGCAATGAACTTAAAGTCCTCAATTAAGAATCAAAATGCAGATGCGTTGTTACCCCTGAGGACTAAGATGGAATGCCTCTTGCCACTAAAAAGGTCTGCGGTTCTGTACACTCACCGTACGAAACAAAGCAGCATTAAGCTGCTATTTTACGCTGTTATTGGTAGTGGTATTCTATGAAAGCGTGCTCCCACCCCGGCCGAATCGACACATTCGTGCTACCATGATATAGCAGCAACATGGCTCTACCATATAAAAGAGTTCATCCCTTTATTTTTCTACAGAAAATAAAAAAATAAAAATCTATTTGATATGGGACCACACCTGAAGTTTAACATATTCAAAAATAAAAACAAAATCGGTTCGTAATTGACGAAAACATCGCATGTCATACGTACAAAACACATACAGTCGAATTAAGAACTTCCTGCTTTTGAAGCCGGGTAAAATATAAATAAGGTACTTACTTAGCACCACCATCAAAATTTGATTAAACTTGCTTCCCTCGGAGCAATATTTTTTCACCGTGTATTTCAACATTTTGAAAATTGTTAAATCACAACATTCAGCTAATAATTTTAAAATAAATGTGTTTTACGACACGTTAAAAATAAAAATTTGTTCATATCTTTTTTTTCTACGGTCACTTGTGCTTACAGCGACGCGGAAACGCGTGCGTAGAGCCGTACTGTTATTTCGAATGAATAAGCTCCAGTATAGTCTCCACGGTTGCGGGTGTTGTCTTCTCTTGCTCTTGCCACAGGGAAATGTGATTGACATAGAATGTCACTAGTTTGCAGAAGAACGCCATAAAAGCAATAAATAACCTAGTCCGAACGAGACTCTTAGAGAAAATTTTTAAGATATATATTACTTTTGTCTTTCAGTAATCACACAAATGTAGTTTTATTAAAAATAGTGATGTATATTTTGTAATGGATAAAATAAAATACTAAGAACATGCGCAATTTAGTATAATTCCTTACCACAATAATTGTACCACAATAATGAATTATTCATTCTTAAGGAAAAAATGGTTTTACTACAAAATTCTAAAAATATGCAAGACCAATCTATCAAAAAGTTTAAAATATAAAGCTGTTTAGAGAGAACCGTGGTGGCTCAGGAGCTTAGCGCTCGCTGTAAATTTCAGAGTACGCGAGCAACCCGGGTTCGATTCCCGCCGTCACCAACGAAATTGTTAATTGCAATTTTAAGGGCCAATTTACCACGTGCTCGACGGTGAAGGAAAACATCGTGCTTAACTTGAATAAAAAATATTTCGAAAACATAAAGTTCGGTAACAAGCATGGGGCAGCGCGGCGCACATTTCCTTGCCCTAAAACAAAATGCCCAGCAGTGGGACTTATATAGACTGTAACACATAACACTGTGTGTAACTTTGTAGTGATAAAGAGTAACCGATTGTTAATAGCCGCTAATAATAAGGTGATCGTTACAACGCTGATTAAATGTTTTCATATTCAGTTGTACAACATATATTATTGTAAGCTACCGTTTATTTTATCTATTCTTTGATTTCTCAAAAAAATATCTCCAAGCTCCAAGCAATGGCTGCGTTTGGCAGAAAAAAGCCAAGCGCTTTTAAACAAAATGACGATCGTAAGAAGTAAGCGCTGTCAAATGGTAAATAGCTATTTTCCTCTAGGACATGTAATTAGCTTTAACCGTGGAACCTAACCTAATTTAAATATATGTTTGTAAAGTATTCATATTAAAAACTTACCAATCATGAATTTTTAATAACATGTAATAATATGTTTATTCATGTCATTATATTACTTGAAACTAATTGCACAAAAGCACTTATAAACTCTACTTCAAAACAAACAAAATAAATAAGCAAAACGGCGGATTGTGTCGGCGCTACTGAAGTTAGCAAACGTGTCCTGGCCGAAAACTGTACAATTTCGCCATTTTGCTTACAAGCGCTTATATATTATATATCTTATTATTATATATTATATCGTATATTCTAGATTACTCTTGGCATTGCTTTCCATCTGTTTGTGAAGTTTTGCTAGATTGGTTAAGCCATTCAAAGATTAGTCTGGATCAGATAGACAGAGACAGACATATGTGACTTAAGTACACTTAAATAATCCTCTCAAACTCTCTCATCTCATCTCTCAATCCTTAGCTCAACAAAAGGCAATTATTTCGATATTATAGACAGACACTTCAATTTTACAAACAGATTAATATTTGAGAAAAAGTCAAGCTGGGTTTCTTGCTAGTTCATCCCAGGATAGATTTTTCAATTTAAAGGACTAACGACTTTCATCAACGTCTGTGTTATTCATATTGACTTTAACTGAATGACTAAAACAAAACTGATGTTAATCATCATGCTTACACGGAATTTCTTTTGTTCTATAAAAAGAAAATGATAAATAATCTTTTTACGTGGTAGAGCCAACCTGCAGTTATATTAGTACATAATATAGTTGTAGCAGGAATGGGTCGGCTCGACCGGAGAAGGACCACGCTCTCATGGAATACCAGCGTCAAATAGTAGCTTAATGCTCCTGTGTTTCGTATGGTTAGTGTAGAGAACCGGAGACTCTTTTGCTGGAAACGAGGCATTCCATCTAAGTCCTCACGGGTGACAGCGCATCTGCATTTTGATTCGTAATCGAGGATAGATGCAGATGTTTATGGGCCGCAGCAACCACTTACCATCAGGTGAACTGTGTGCTCGTTTGTCACCCTATCCTATGAAAAAAACCTCAAATTAATAAAAAAACTGCCAAGTGTGGCAACTGTAGTAAATAACACCTCTATGGGGAAGGCTATGTTTAGAAGTGATATACACTCTGAAAACACTAGGAACAAACACAAGCTGGTGATATCAGTTTCTCGACTCCACAGGGTCAGTAATTTATTCTTGGGGCGATATATACGATATTACAACAAAGTCCCAGAAAATATGTAAGCTCTCTATTACCAATTTTAAATATTTAATTAAACAAAAACTGTATTAAAAAGGGTTATTATGATATAAATGAATACATGGTTGATAATAACCCCTGGGTATGAGGTGGTCGCTTCCAAGCTGTTCTAAAATAAATTTTGTAATCATTCACATTGTAAAATTAATTTTAAAAAAGTCCCGCTGGATTTCTTACTGGTTCTTCTCAGGACAAAGGTTTTTTCCGAACCAATGGTAAAGTAAAAAATTACTTTCAATAAGAATTACATGTCATTTACATTGAATAAAATTATTTACACCTTTTTCTAACATGCACGAGACAAGTCCTCTGCAGCACATAGGCCTCTCACAAGTAATGCCACATAGTATGGTCAGGACCCACTTGCAGCCATTGACATCTTACATCTCTCACCAGTTCAGATCACTCTTTGGGGAGCCGTCTTGTGTCGTACTTTAACGTTTATATGTTGGGGGCACACGCAAACATTACATTTAGACCGAAAAACAGTAATTTGTGTTTCATTAGATCAGCACCCGTCCTTCATAAAATTTACAGCCTAAAACAGCTTGTACCTTGATATGGGACGTCATTTCCGAACACAAGCGGTTGGTTCACCGAGCTGTTGGCGTGCCCGTTGATGTACCTCACATTTCCTAAAAATATTTTGTTTCTAGAACAAACAGCTTCACAGCCAAGGACGTGCTATCAGCACTTAAAATTGAAATAAACAATTTCAGGCGGGGATCGAACTCGGAAATTTACGGCAAGCCTGTGATTGAAGGAAACACATCTATAGATTTATTATTACTATTGCAATTATTTTACATGTGGTAGAGCTATGCTGCTGCTATATAAATTGCGAAAAACATAAATGTTCCAAACGGTTCTCTTTTTTTTGCGGCATCCGACCCTTAACCTAACCCTGATTTTTTGTAGAATACGAGTGACAAACGGGCACACAGTCCACTTGGTAAGTGGATGCTGTGGTCCATAGATATATACGTGGGTATCTACATGCAGATGCATTGTCACCTTGAGGACCACGATGGAATGCCACGTTTCCACCTAAAAAGAGGTTCCAGTTTTCTACACCCAACATATAAAACACAGCAACATTAAGCTGCTATGTTACGCTAGTATTCTGTGATATATAAAAAATATAAAAAAAATATTTCATCAACCCGTCAACCTGTCATGGAGATAACTAAACGCTCTGTTAATGTTATATAACAAAGTCTATTAATAACATCTCAAAGGGATCTAAATTTACGCATTCTAAATTGCACACGAGAAAATTCGTGGGCAATTTATATTGCGCGTAGTGGATGTTTGTTTACGATAAGACGTTTCTCGATTTCTCGACCAAAACTATACCACATATCACTAAACGTTTCAGTTCACTCAAGACGAGGGCCGCCACCTAACTAAGCCAGCGTCGGACATTAATTACCAAAAATTAAGCTTTTAATAAATAGTAAAAACATACTTCCGAAACTAACAAATATAGATAAATAAGATAATATCTACATAATGGCTTGTGAAATTGGTTCTAATGGACGCCACACGCGGTCAGTTCAACTGATCATTCCAACTGATCGTTTCAAATTACATCTGTTAATATTTTTTTAAATATTGAATTTTCGATTTATCGATAATTATAAATATTTATTGAATATCGGAGTTTTATATATAAGTTTATTAATCGATATATCGAAAATGCAATATTTAAAAAAATATCGACAGTTTTAGTTTGTATTGGTCAGTTGGAATGGTAGCGTTGGTAGCGTTGAACTGACCGTGTGTGGGGACCATAAGACATAGTGTACCTATGTAATATAGATTATGAAATAAATTAAAGCCTTTGACTTCAGAAGCCATCCGGAAGAAATTATTTTATTACTTTTGATTTTTGAATCGAATTTTTACTATTTATTAAATATTGCCGTGTAGTGGCGGTTGAGAATATCCAATACCACATATCTTCCCGTGGGTGTCGTAAGAGGCGACAGATGGAAATAGGCGTGAGATGGGCAGCAGCATCTTTCTCATAACAAAAATAATAATAAAAAACTGCGGTTGCCAACTCGCTCGCCAAGCGTGGTAACTATGGCAAACATCCCCCATGAGCAACGACACAAACGGCCCCCAGCCCCCGGCGGCCCCGCTATTCCTAGTTACGGTGACGACTATAGTAACGGCGGGGTAGTGGGTGCTAAGAATCTCCGGTGGAGGCTCGGTTGCCACTTACGACGACTCGACCTGGCAACATATAACGCACGTACCCTGAGGACTGACGAGAAGATGCTAGAGCTGGAAGAAGAGGTAGACAAGTTGCGCTGGCATATAATAGGATTATCTGAGGTCCGAAGAGAGGGGAAGGACACGGTAAGCCTCGAATCCGGTAACTTGTTCTATCACCGGGATGGCGACCATCTGCCCCAAGGCGGTGTAGGGTTTATCATCTACAAGTCTCTCATCAACAATGTTGTAAAGATTGAAAGTGTGTCTGACGAGGGTCGCGTACCTGATGCTCAGAATCACCAAATGGTACTCGCTGAAGGTCGTACAGATATATGCACCAACCTCGGCACATCCCGATTAGGAGATGGAGGAAATGTATGAGGATATCTCTAGAACCATGCATTCCCCTGAAACCCACTATACGGTGTTGATGGGAGACTTTAACGCAAAACTGGGCACAAGAGAAAGCGGTGGGCTGGAGTTAGGGTAATTTGGAATAGGGCAACGGAACCCCAGGGGCCAGCAGCTGGCCCACTTTATGGAGAAAGAGGTACTCTTTGTGATGAACTCTTTCTTCCTGAAACGGCCCTGTAGGAAGTGGACCTGGTCAAGCCCCGACGGTTCGACAAAAAATGAGATTGACTTCATTATGACGACCAGACGCCAACTGTTCAGTGATGTCTAAGGGATCACGAGGGTGAAAACTGGCAGCGATCACCGAATGGTTCGAAACACACTGAACTTTAACGTTAAATTGGAGAGGTCTCGTCTAATGAAGTCAACAACGCTCCGTCCCCCTCGTGCTCTAATTCAAAGACCCGAAACCCTTTAGCTCGAGTTACAAAACCGTTTTCAGTGCATAGAAGATTGCAATGCTGCGGATGATATGAATGACAAGCTCGTGGAAACTGTCCATGCGGTCGGAGCTAAGTTCTGCAAGATCCGCCCCAGAAAATCACAAAAACTCTCCAATCATACTCTAAATCACATGGCTGTTAGACGGGCGATGAAGCTGCAATCTCCAGCAGATTTGGCAGCATACTGAAAACTGAACAGACAGATCTCGAAATACATGTGGCGGTACTTACGCAACTTCAGTACAGCTCATATTGGAGAAGCGATCGAGCGGAACCAAAACTCCAAAGTTTTTGCCAGGGATCTGTCTGTCAGAAAGACCCAACTGTGGAAGCTAAAGACCGAGTGTGGCAGCATCGTTTCCGGGACACCTGATATTTTGAGTGAGATTGAGAGGTTCTATGGGCAGCTGTACACGTCATCGTCGGAGCCACACGCAATTGTGAGTAGCGTTCCAAGTGTAAGTCTGATCCGACACTATTTTGATGATATCCTGGACGGCAGTCTGAGCGAGATTAGAATGGCTATCCAGCACCTTAAAAACGGCAAGTCACGGGCGTGGATGGAATTACAGCAGAGCTTATGAAATGGGAACATTATTTTCAAACTTTTGAGTCTCTGATTTTTTGTTACCCGGTGTTAAAAATAACTTAGGAACACAGGAATCTTTTATTTGAAGTGGGGAGTATTAATTGGGACGATGGTGCATTAAAATTAGAATCCTATGCAACTGAGAATTGACCACAGGTGCGATCTTGAAAACTCTATTGAAGACTCATTGAACGTAGTATTTAAAAAATGATCATCAATATTTTTTGTCATCTGTGTTTTATGACATAATTTAGGAACACGTGGTTTAGAAACTTAAATTGTTTTCGTGTCATTTAAATTAATACAACGTTCCGGCGGAGACGGCATCGAAACCGTGTTTAGTTTAAATCGTCATTATTATTTACAGAAGCGCAAACAACGTGTCTATTAGAACGATTAATGTTCGGCACGTTACTAATGCACCGAGCATCTGGTGTGTAAGTACTGTTCAACTCGTGACGTCACTGTCCTAGAATTTTGCCGATTTTGCAAAGGAATAACATTCTTTTTAATGTTTAATAATGAGTTATCATTTAAATCATTGTTCTGTTGCGCCTGAATGCAGTAATACGAACGTGAGAACGCCGGGAAAGTTATGGATTCAAG
>DWHP01004853.1:0-12300 GCA_018247895.1 Parnassius honrathi
GTGGAATAGTTTACCACCGGCGATTTTTCCGGACCGATACGACCTGGGGACCTTCAAGAAAAGAGCTTACTCCTTCTAAAAGGGCCGGCAACGCACCTGCTTTTCCCCTGGTGTTGCGGTTTATCACGGGCGGCGGTAGTCACTTAACATCAGGGGAGCCGCATGCTCGTTTGCCCCCTCTTCTATAAAAAAAAATCCACAAATAACATCATGTCAGTACTAGAAAGTAAAACCACAACAAAGTGCCTGGGTGTATTTCTGGAACAAACCCTAACGTGGAAACGACAAATGAAAATGATATCAGAAAAATCCTAAGCTGATATATATTATCAAAACTTTGCGACATGCTGCTGACATTGAACTTCTAAAATCAGTCTACTAAGCCATTGCCCAATCCGTATTATCATATTGCATAAGAGCGTGAGAAGGTGCTAAAAGTTTCAATGTTTTATTGTTTTTTTATGTAATAAAATTAACTGAATTACTATTATACATTCGCCTAATAAATACAATTGCAAAAAATTTGAATGTTTGGCTTAAATCACAAACTTATGATGACATTGAAGATCTATTAACAATAAAAAAATTAGCTGAGTTATAAAATTTAAATTTAAATTAAAATAAAACATTTTTAAATAATTATAAGCTCCTTATGAACACGTTATTAAAAGTCGTAATTTATAAAGGGTTTCAGTGTATATTCTATATAAATTAACTTTAAGGAAGAAACTAGTATTTAAGACACGGGCTTGACCTTGTTTAAATGTTAGCAATTCTTACCTTATAGCGTACACTTTTCGTTCCAATTTGCCAACTACTAAAATTTAATTAATTAAAATTTCACTTTTTTGTATAATTAAATACTCAACATAAATTACATTCTCAAGAAATGTTCACGGCCTTAGTGGTGAAAATTGTTTCAGTGTTCTAAAATATGTATCTATTGATTTAAAAGTTTCTTTAATATTAAGGTTTAGATAAAAGGCGTGTACCATATTTTGTTTATCAATAGACATTATTATTATTATTAATTTTATATATACAAAGGCAACAAAACATTTTTGTAATATTACTATCGAATGCTCACAACTTCGCTCATCATCATCATTGCTACCCATCACAAGTCCACAGCTGAACATAGGCCTGCCCCAAGTAATGCTACAATCGTAATCCTGAACGATCATCAAGTTCATGCACCTTTTACTAAGTCCGCACTCCATCTTGCTGTGGGCTGCTTTACACTTTGCTTTGCTCTGCACTTTCTGGTTGCTCTATGTTTACTGATACGAATATGCTACTCACTAATATATCTTCCTCAGCAGTTGTCGGTTATTCGAATTATATTTCCGACACTTTGCCACTTCAGCTTACTGATTCGTTAGATTATTTCGGTTACTCTTGTTTTTCTGCGGAAAAATTGATTTCTATTTCTATTACACGGAGAAACCCTAAGCAAATGTTTCATATTATGTTATAAATAGTACATAAAGAGAAGATAAATGAGTCATAATTTTCTCAATCGCAACCCAACCAAGTAGGATCCGTCGATTGATCCTCCGGTCGAAGTTGGATTTACCTAATCGAACGATATGTCTTAAGTAAACATACACATCAACAACTTCAAGTAAATTGTTCTCGACTACGACTGTCATAAATGTCAAATGGATGTTATACATGACTTTTGTCTTGTTCATGTTCATCTTAAGATCTATCCGTTTGTAGACCCTATTGATGTCCTACTACTACTTAGGTTCTACAATGATTCTACTATAAGGACTACGTCATCGGTAAATCGAAAGTAAGCTTTAAAAATATTTCAATACAGAAGTGAAGAGTTACAGGATATAATGTCACTCTGTCTTACACCACTTAGTAGTAGGATAGGTATCAAACTCTGGCTTTGTACTTGGATAGCCATCGTACTTCTGCTGTACAAATACTTCAACACTTTAATATACCGGCGGTCTACTTGGCATAGCTGAAGACGCTATAGCACACCCAAATTTCAAAGGAAGAAACCGAGCGGGTTCCGGCCTCTTCGTAGCGCGGGAACATAGTAACCGTGGCTTGGTCACCCGCTATAAAATGACAGGAACCCACATGGTTAGACCGTGATGTAGGGCCTGTTACTACCGACGTGTGTTGGTGGGCTGCAGCGAGAGAGTTGCCCTCTTCTCCTACTTGAACGGAGAATTGAAATGTAAATGTAAAGATAAAAGATTTAATTTTCTACCTCAACTTATTCCGCTATACATATAGGTTATAAGTACCAATTTGTGCTGTAAACTCGTTACTGTTTTCTAATATTACGTCGTATGCACATGTTTTGGAAGTTACGATCTAGATGGTAATACAGATCGTAACTTTGCACTTATTATGTTCATGTTTTGATTTTATTCTGTTTTGTGTACCCAAGCAAATAAATAAAATCGTCAAAATCAATCAAAGGGATATCATAACTCTACAAGAGAGAACAGCTAAAAATTAAATCAACAAACTATTTCTGCTTTACTTGCACTACTATCACAGACCGTACTATATACAAATTAAGCAATATTAGACATAATGTAATTAATTTTAAAATTAAACATAACACTACCTTTATAAATCACTTGCCAATCTAGCTCCGAAAAACCTGTCTAACCTTCTTTCTAATGATAATCCCGAATATATTATACATCAATTAATTTATAAAATAAAAGAGTCAATTGAAGAAAATACAAAAATTGTAAATATTTGTTGTAAGAGAGAAATTAAACCATAGATAAAAACAGTTATTATAAAATGTATATACGGAATAGAAATCGTATGCAAAAAAGTTAAGATTGGATCATTACAATGAAGTATTAAAAATTACATACAAAAATTACGTACAACTATGTTACTAAACTAATCAAGAAACTTAAACGGGAATATGAAACTTTTAGTAATATCATCTAAATCAAGTAAAACTCTCTAGAATCACATAAAGAACATAATATAGTTTAGACTTATTAACGAAGTAAACGAGTAATTTTCTAGTATAGGCAAAATCTTGCCAAGAATATAAGTACTAACAATCCTAATATGAATCCTATTATGAAAGTTAGTTCGTTAGTTAGTGTATCTGTAAAGGCACATTCTTCCTTTGTATTAATGGAAACCTATCCGGAAGAGATCAACAGTATTATTGCAGGTCTCAAATTAGATTCTGCCCCTGGCTGGGACAATATTTCAACGGAATTTTTCAAGATGGCTAAACACTACTTGTACCCATCCTATGCCATCTTGAAAATATCTGTTTTGAAAAGGGTTTCTTCCCGTATCTGCTGAAGCGATCTATTGTAACAGCGAGTTACAAAAGTGAAGATAAGAAAGAAGTTAGTACTTATCGGCCAATCTCCATGGTGCCTGTGCTCTTATAGATTTTGGAAAAGTTGATTAACAATAGGTTTATACAGTATCTCTCTAAATTTGGAATATTAGCAAACTCTCAATTCGGCTTTAGAAAAAGATGCTCTACGGAAGATGCAATTGCTGCGATGAGTTCTTAAATTATTAATACCTTAGATAACGGTAGAAAATGTCTTGCTGTCTTCCTGTATCTAAAAAAGCCATTGATAATTTATCAATCCCTATTCTTGTTAATAAATTAGAACAGATCGGTATCAGAGGTATAAAACTTTTAAAGAAGATGATAATGAAGATGGTAAGAATAGGTCAGCAGTAGTAGCTATACAAATGTTAATTATGGAGTACCGCAGGGAAGCGCACTGGGCCCTACGCTATTCTTAGTGTATTATGTCTAAATAATGTATTAATAATCTGTGTAGTAAGAGTGTGAAGAAGAGAAGAGTTTTCTCATACGCAGATGAAACTGCGATGTTATTTTAGGGAGACACTTGGGAAGAAGTGCAGATCTTTTAAATCGAATATATGTAGCGCCTGCTCAATCCATTATAGTTTATTGTATACCAATTTGGGGAGGTACTTACGAAAGTAAATTTGTTGGCTTTTTATTAACTCGTAGTATATTTTTCTTCATCGTAATGTATATTGGAATGGAAATTGAAAAAAGTAATGGAAATTATTTTGAATAACTATCGTTATACTACAATAATCCAGGATCCAAAAGAAGGTTGCCGTAAATTATGAGCTCGTGTGAACTGACCACGCCCGCCGAACGATATAGCTCAGGCAATCAGCAGATAATAATTATTTTATTAATATGCAACACCTTTTCGCCTGAACAACTCCGTTGATTTAGTGTTTTTATTGATTAACACTGTTAAATGGTGCTTCTCTATAAACATCTAAGTAAAACCGGAACATGGCAATGAATGGTGCTTAGCATCATAAACTGGTATGAGAGAAGTATCATATTAGGTGGAATCCTAGGCAAAAAGTTAATTTCCTTCTTTCTTTTTTTCTCTCTTGTTTGCATACAGATGCCACGCAACACTGAGACAAAAATATAACTCAACACTACGAGGGATGTAACCCTCGTAGTGTTAAGTTATGGCTACGTGTTCATCCTCTTATAGGTAACCACAACTTACATTAATAGCGAAGTGAATTAAAAAAAAATGTTTTCAGCTTACACAAGTTCGATTCTGGACAAGGGCCACCCAAGTTGTAGGGATTTGCAACACTTTCCAGATTTGGCAGATGTCGTCACACTTAGCAGACGATTTGGCACATCAGGACATATTTGCATGGTAGAAGGTCTGAGTATTTTCCGTTAATTTGACGTATACTGAATGGTTATACCGCCATCCGTATGAAGTCATTAGATCTTTTTAGCATATATCATACTCCTATTTTACGGCACCCACGTGATGAATGTGATGATTTTTTTAACGGAATTAGGATGCAAGCACACAGTCCACCTGATGGTAAGTGGATGCAGTGGCCCATAGACATCTAATTTTATTCTCGGTTAAGAATCAATATGCAAATGCGTTGTCACCCCTGAGGACTAAGATGTAATTCCTCGTACCCAGTTAAACGGGTCTTCGGTTATCCAAACTCACCATATGAAACAGCAGTATTGAGCTGCTATTTTACGCTGCTATTTTATGAGGTCGTTGTTCTGCCTTAATCGAGCCGACCCATTTGTGTTACAATCACAAGATAGATTGATTATTTTACACCGTCAACACAGTCACAATTCAGGGCAGAATAGGATTTTCGAAAATGGAAAGACGCGTAAAGCAATTTTTTCATCTTATATTATATGAATTATTTCAGACGCGATTGGTTCAGTACTTAACTCATCCCTTGTGAAATTGATAATTTTCAACAAGTAGATTTTCCTGTGAGTTACTACTCGTATATGTATTATTTTTTGTGACTTTCTGTTTCTGTACTTTTTTGCCAGTTAATCCTTCGCCATTGCTAGCCCACAGACTAGCATAAAGCAGAGCTGGTTGTATTTTTATGTGAAAATCGCAGACATTTGGTACTTCTAATTACTTAATGGATTTCATTTCTAATATGTAAATATATTTTTAACAATTGATGAAATGTATGAAATTTTTTAATCACTCATTCTGCGAAAATTGGAACCAAACTTAGTTCGTTTGTCTATGAACAAAACTGAGTGAACGCGACTCGTAAACGGCTCATATTATTAAACGAAGTAAATATTTCAGCGGTACGTTAATATACGTATATATAGTATACACTTGCGTTACTCGCATATATAGTGTACACATTTGCAGATTGGTATCATAATTACATTTTCACCCATTGCCTTTCACAAACGGATCAGTGGGCGTTGTAGTTAAATTGAAACAACGTCAAACACGAGAGCCAAAGTTAACGTCATTACGGTGATCGATATCAGGTAACGCTAAGTTTAATTATGGAACGTCTGCGCCTACGCAGGCTTGACCGGGTCTATAAGCCGCACTGGTTATCAAAGCGGTGGCCGTATGTAATGATTTATGGCTTCTCGTTATATATCTGGCTCAGGATAAAGACAATTATAGACACAGTGCAACGCCAACATCAAAAATAACAGGACGTATAATTTTGAGATTTTACCACTTCATCAGATTATTAAAACGCTATATTAAGGTACAATATGAGTCGTTGCACCCCATCAGGTCAGTTCCATCTCGGAATTATAGGCGTATTCATCGGAATTGGAAACATTTTTAGGGTTCCGTAGTTACACAACAAGTAACAAACACTTTTAGTTTCGCCATGTCCGGCCGTACGTCCGCAGTTTTACTCAGAGGCACTAGACTAGGTCTTAAAAATCTGCCATTTGGCATTGTTATAAATATTAACTACACCTACAAAACTGATGACTTTTTTAACCGGTTATTCCATCCAATGTGGTATCGTTGGATAGGTTTTTCAAAAACACTGCGGGTGGGGAACAACATCTTTTTTAAATATTTTGTTTTAAGTTGGTATTTTTCATTAGAGTCATGTGTCGCCTCCCTCACCCTCCCTACATCCTAAAACGCTGTATTTGGATAATTGAAAGGTATACATATTATTATATATATTGAAGTTAAAAGGGAAACTATCACGGCGAAGCAAAATTAACATGTTAACGAGTAATAGTCGACCAACTTATAAAATGCACTCGGATTAGTAAAATTTCGTTACAACTCGATAGAAAATAACCTAAAGTTAGCTGCATTATAACTTTGTAATGAATCGTAAGTAATAAAAATTTTATGAAAAAAACGCATATAGGCAGGGAGGATCTTTC
Organism: Parnassius honrathi; assembly: GCA_018247895.1. Taxonomy (NCBI): domain Eukaryota; kingdom Metazoa; phylum Arthropoda; class Insecta; order Lepidoptera; family Papilionidae; genus Parnassius; species Parnassius honrathi. The sequence continues at coordinate 6,710 of DWHP01004853.1, forward strand.
TTACTTACTTACTTTCGCTTATTTTTTAGTTGGTATTATTGTAGGCCTCATTCAAAGTATCATTATACAGTCTCATTCGTCATACTCTTGGTTTACGAGGGTACCCTCAGGATAATTTAGGGCAGTGGTGGTTTACGGGAATATTCGTAACAATCATATAGATCTTAGAGCTGCACTGCCAGGAATAGATATATAGAATATGATAGTCAACTATGACCTGGGATTGAATAAATTACCCGACTTGGTATTACATGGATCTCACAACTTTTTACGGTAGAACTTTTTTACAAGTTATGTTTTTGACGGCATCTCATTTCTTTTTGTAGATAGTCTTACTTTTTTTCCTTTCCGGTACCTTCTACTTCTTGAATACCAACAACGTACCTATCTATACCTATTATACATATACCGGTACACTGATGCAATAACTGCAAATGTAACTTTGTAATCCTATACATTTATATGCGATTACAAAGTTATTTATGCAGTTGGTGTATCCATAAAAACTGGACCGAAATTGAAAAATATTTTAGTTTTCCCTTGATTTAAACTAAACAATAAGTGTATTCTAAATTTGAAGCTTCTGTATCTACTAGAAGTGCCTTAGAGTTTTGATGATCTGTCAGTCAGTCAATGAGTGACAAAATTAAGAAAATTTGACTAGTTATAATTCTTAAACTACTGGTTCAAATTCAATGAAATTTAAAATGTTCCATGTTTATACAATGCCTGTTTGGTAACTGAAAATTCAGGTTTCTAGTTTTATTCACAATAAAGTTATAGAAGGATCAAAAATGGCCTGAAATGCTTCGAGATAAGTACGGTACGGCCGGGCCGCTTTTTTGATCGACTTGGCGATTTCCCGTTCTCTACGCTCATCATACGAAACACAGCCGCATTAAGCTGCTGTTTTAAGCGGCTAGCTACCCATTCGAGCTACAACCATAATATAGCAGCAACATGGCTCTACTACGTATAAAAATTAATTTTTTTTCTAATCATAACAAAAAGAATATGTCAGCAGTGTAACTTGCCTGGATTGTCGTAAAAGGCGACTAATGAGATATTGTGTTAGTCTTTGTGTAGGCAATGGGCTAGCCACCAATCACTACTTTCACAATTTTACTTTTATACCCCTTTTTTGGCTAAACGTAGTCCAAATGGCTTGCTGCTCTCTGGACTCTGCTTACCCTTTCGGGGATTACAGGCGTAAAGTATACGTACGTAGGTAAGTATGCTATACGGTACGCAACATAAAAAAATATTATTAAAAGCTTCTTCTTTAATAGCCTTAATGCAACTACCTCGTTACTGTTGTAAGCCATAGTTAGCCTTGAGTTCGAATCGACTACAAATAATGTTTGTCCTTGTGAGATTTTGTATTTAAACTACCTCCATGATACAGGAAAAAATCTTAGTAACGTTGTTTAGAAAAAAAAAGAAAGCCTCAATGCGTCTTCCCTCTTTTTTTAACATATCATAAAATGCCATTGCTAGACAGGGATCACTCCCGAGGTTTGACTTGATTGCCACAACTGGCAGACCTATGGGTGATGTCAGGACCAGGCGGGGTAGAGCAACGTAGCAGCTATATTATGGTTGCCGTACAAATGGTTCGGCTCAACCTTGCAAGAACCACGCTCTAACAGCAATAGCAGCCTCATTTTTTATTTTTTTTTTGAAAATTATATTTAAAATATTGTTTTTCATTTGTTTGCCGTTAGTATTACCCAAAAAGGTGAAGAAAAAGGAAAATTAAATGGAGCCCTAGTTTAATGGAATGAAGACATATATTCACGAAACCTAATCTACGACATATCAAAAGATTTTAAATGAAATTCCAATAGGTATTTTAGTTATAAAGTTTTATTATTTTCTTCTTCATATAATTATGTACTTGACTACTGTTTACCGTTGAAAAATTGTTTCTTCTGGCTTGAAAAAAAAATTGTCAAAGATACGGACTACAAAGGCAAACTGCTGCGAAAACCCTCTCTCATTTCTAAAAGGGTTACGGAGCGATTAATCCGCCGTAGTGCAGTTTAGATAAATTCATATGCCCTCGGAATATTTTAGTTTTAGACATATAGTTCCTCACGCCGTTTTTCTTCGCCGCCGAGTAAATTAGCACTTGAAATCGAAATTAACGATTTCATTGGTGCTTGCAGGAATCGAACCCTGGTTACTGTAAACTTTACAGCTACGAGCGCTTACCCTTTACGCCATGGCTTTGAGAATGTATAGGTAATTATACTGTCTATATTTTATACACGCAAGATATATCCATGGTGTTGTATTTTATCGTACATATCTAAATATAATATAAATCTAAATACATATCAAAACTAAAGTTACAGCCTATATTCGTCGCACTGCCGGGCACATGCTTTCCCCCATTTCTGAGAGGGTATTATGGTAAGGAAATGTCGCCCTGCCCCAATGCGTGGCAAACTTCACATGTCTTTACAATATTTATTATCCCTATTTCTCAGCTTCCTCATGTTTCCTTCACTGCCAAACACAGGTTAATTCAGCACTTTTGCAATTAACAATTTTAGTCACTCGCGCGTTAGGGTTGCTGTGAAATTTACAGCAAGCGCTTAGCCCCTGAGATACCACGGCTCAATACGTTAAAATATAACATTAAAATATGTTTTATTCATATGGCGTTTCGTATTTACCAGTATAATCCAAAACGACTTTATTGCAGTACATCATACATAATTTTCTACCGTTGACAGCGAGACATCATAAACCGATGTGAATATTTTACCAACAGCCTCGAACTTATTTCTCCATATGGATGGGTGTGGTGATCACAATAACATAGAACCTCACCTGCTAGTTAGTTAGCAGGTTTGAGTTAAGAAAAACTAGCGGAATATTTATTTACCAGGGACTTCCCTTCGTTAAATTAATATTTAAGAAAAACTGCTTTTTTATCGCTTATTTTGGGTAAGAAACAATATAAAACTATAAGTAAGACAATATGCAGTTGGAATATGAAATAAAACTTACATAAATTGTATAAAGTAATTTGTTCAATGGTGTTCGTCATGTTCGTAACAAACGACGCATCTGAACGAACATTTTTGTACTAAATTGCTACGAACGTTCTAAAATATTAAAGTATTATTTATATGCAGGACGTAGAAGTCCTGTCTGTATTTATCACTATGAATTAGTTATAATTAATCTTCAGTTGAGTATTGAACATTACCTGAATGGTATAATACTTTCTTTATATAATACTAGCTATTCTATGCGACTTTATCCGCGTGGAATTTGTTACAATTTGATTTCAAGGGCTCAAGTCAAAAAAAAGAAAAACTAATGAAAGTCCCATCAATATCGGTTCAGTCATTTCGGAGATTAGCCGGAATAAACCGATAAACAAACAAAAAATTTAAAAGTTGTGTTTTTGGTTGTAAGTATCGTTTACACTTTCATATGTATTTGGCTAGAAAAATTGCAAAAAAAGGTTACATGCGGAGTTCTTTTCGCCCTTTCCTTTTCAATCAAAAAATTTCATAGTAATAAATAAATAAATTATTGTAAAGTATTAGTAAATTAAGTACAAAAATGTTAATTAAAATCTTCGTAGCAATAAAAATCTTTTTGCTTTAAAAAGAAAAAAATCCTTAACGTACTATTAGTATCGTTTATACAATACTTTTTTAATAGCTGATCGGCTTCTTTAACTCGCTTATTATGATATTACTTCTGTTGATTTTCTGTTAAAAGGTTAAAATTACACTTTTATAGCTATATTTGACTACTGTCTAATATCCTTCACCTTAAACATTGTACTGATTTAAATAGATCGTTTAAGATGGCCATTTCGCCATTTCACATTGTTATTTTAGGAGCTTATAACGAGAAAAGACGAAATGTTGGATTATCTTACGCCATCAACATCTAAGACATAAGCTTATAAATTGGACCAATCACTTAGCCCGCAGGCAGACAGCACCTGAACTGATGTATTGCCGCAACGGTACTGCGGGCCAAATTGTTACTTGCATTAAAGTTTTAGTTTAAAATACCAGATGTGTGTTGTACGCGGTGTATAATTTGCCGATGTTACGCGATGTTTTTGGCTATCTAACGGCGTGCGTTACGTTATAGAGTAGAAACTCAGTGACGAGCAAATGAGGCGGGTCGCTTAGTGTAACGTGATACGACAAGCACATGCTGTTTTTATAACAAAATTGATGTCCTCCAGTTAAGTCACGGCGGTCAGCCTTTATGGAGACTGGTCACCAGCGCAGGACAGTATTATAGTGCCAAATCTATGCGCAATCACAATGCACTCGTTATTTCCTTACTCTCATAGTCCAGTGGGACGGTAAACCGACACGACCAGAGATAGATCAGGAGCAAGACCAGACCGGTTTAACGTGCTTTCCAAAACACGGGGATGAAACACCGCAAACTTCATCTCTGGGTTTCTACTAAAAATTTCTTGTCAGAAAAATTCAACAACTTTCTTTAGGTCACGCCCAAATATGCCGCTATACCCTATGCCTCTCCGTATGCTCTCTACTCAGGTTTAAGTCTAAAGGCGTAGTAAAAAGTGTGCACTGTGCAGCGGATGTGTGGCGCGTGTATTTGCCATACATTTTAGAGCCGTCGCCATTTGCGACACAGTAACAAAAGAGCGTGTTTTTGTCATTAATGCCAAGCGCTCATTCCGTCCAATAATATACTGTGTCAATGAGAATACCTGATCAAAACAAAATAATTCAAATATCTTTCAACTAAAATAAATTTTGACGAAAACTGCAATTTTTTACTTTTTATGCCAACTTAAGTTAGTTTTGATGCAGCGAAGATGGTAAAGCGCACTGACTTTGCCACTCTACCTTCGAAAACACTTAAATGTATTCGGTTGGTAAGCCAGATGTTGGCAAATTATTCCACTCCTCTATTGTATGCATTATGAAGGACAAAGCAAACCATTTGGGTTGTGTGATACATCGACAACAAAGGTGTGACAACCATCCTAGATGCGGGTGGTGCGACTTCAAATAAACACAATATACAATATTTATAATAATAACAATAAGAAAATAAAACTATAATCTAAAAATATCATAGTCCTAATTCTTCGCGCTATTAGTGCCAAGAGCGCTGATTACGTTACCTCGTTGAATTTATAATACTAATCTTTCGGGCGTGAAAAGAAACAACCCTCTTCGCTTTTCTCTGCGACGACCAGTCACGGATAGTACAGTTTTTAAATTAGAAACTTTATTTGTAAATCCTACAGGCTAAGATATAAATTGTCCTATAATAGAATATAATTTTAGGAATTAAAGGAAAAATGTTATGGCAATTCCATTCAAGTGAAAAATTGTATTTATCACCTTGCCCAGTTTAAAAAGTACGAGTACATTCAAAGGACTCTTGCTAGCTTAGACATTAGTCTTTTTAGTACATCCAGCATATATTAAGTAGGCTAATAAAGATCTGCCTTTTAACAGTACATTTGCACTGAGAAACATCCAACACGTAATGTGTTAAAACAAATCGCATAAAGTAAATCACACAACATGTTTTTTTTTTTATAGGACAGGGTGACAAACGAG
>DWHP01004854.1:0-12300 GCA_018247895.1 Parnassius honrathi
AGCGTTGGAGATGTTGTATTGCAAGCGATGGGGCCTACTTTGAAGGCGATAAAATAAATTTAGATGAATAATTTGTACTTTTTTGTTTTATTGACAAATTCACGATATTTAGTACACAGAATGTATATTAATGTTATAACATGACAGCCTATCAAACGTCCTATCCTGGACGTAGATATGCCCCATATATTGCTTCATAGGAGAGGTATTTGCAGTGGCGAAACTAGAGCTCCAAACTAGGGCAAGCCCAAGATATGGTTTTGTCGTTTATAACAGTTTTATAAAACAATTGTTCTGTCTCCACTCTTCAGTTTCATATTCAGTGCGGTCGGGGACGTGTTTAACAAAGCAAACAGAAGCCATACTACTGCTAGATAGATTGTATGACATATCAGCAATTGCATACCTTCGGTGGCTTTTAAAAAAGCCGTTTGGGTTTGCTTGAGCGAAAGAAAAATATTATATAAAGATATTATATATATTTACATATAATACAATACATGAACAAAAGAAAAGCACAGAGTACAAAAAAATATACAAAATTAAAGAAACTAATTATTTATATTCTAAATTGAATCGTCTCTCTTTCTTAAGGAAAGATTACGTCCGCGTAGAATGTTTGTGAACGTTTTAATTGTACCAATAACTTTTTTTAAATAGCGATAATTGATAAGTCTGAAAGATATGAGCTGTTTTTTCTCAACAAAGCTTAAAGATTTTACCTTATCCACGCCGATTAGCACTTTAACACACTCCAATTCATCAAAAGGAACACACTATTATCCTGCATTTTCTCTAAAAATCTTTAAAAAACGCACAAATTTTTAATTCGCAATATTCATTCGTTCAAGTAAACACACAGAGTAAACATTGAAATGTGAAGTGAACTTGTAAACCTATCACCCGCGCGCCCCCGTGTTTGACTTACTTCACATCGAAAGCCAAGCTTATCGTTCCATATTAATTGCTATATAAACAGTCGTAGTTATATTTCATTATAGAACATTTTGCCACATGTTAGAAAGGGAGCAATCGTCTTCTCGAAAGCCCGGTAAAAAACCCACGCGTGCGAGAGAGACGACTAATCGCCCAACTCAACTCCTTTTATATTACAGCAGTATCGCACAGTTTTGCCGCGACCGGGGCCCATCCGTATTGCTATGCTTTCATTAATTTTAACAGTCCATTGCGTGTTCGCTTTGAGACAGAGAGAACATGAGTCAGTGTATTTCGAATTGAAAGCAATCTGCCAAGTGTTGACGTTACATAATAAGGCTACGAGGTCACGACCTGCGTAGAACAGAGGAGCGCGCGAAAAATTTTAAATAGTTTCAAACAGTTTACTTTTTCAAACTATTTAAAATTTATTGGTAAACTAAACTGTCGCGAAGACTTAAAAAGACACTAATCTGAATAAAAACATTCAGTTAGTTGGTCAATCAGACAAATAAATAAACGGACCCACAAACGAACCAAGAAACAAATAGGGCAAACTGTACGCTTGTGTTTTATTTTGTAAACATAATAATTCAGACAGACAGAATAATTCCTAATTTGCTCCCGAATTTCTCTAACCAGCACTTGATTTCCATGGAACAAATAAGAGATTGCCCTAAAATAAACAAGCACCATTACTAATTATTCACATTGAATAAAAAGTTTGACATGAAAACTACAATCCAATGCTCACCTAAAACTAAGTACCTACACTAACAAAATAATGAAATTACGTAAGTATCTATATTTTGTTTCATCCTGCAAACTAAAAAAAATAAAACTAAACTTACCCTAGGAAAGTATTTTTGACCTGTAAGTAATAGGTGTCATCGGGGTTAAAATCAGTTGGGTTTTCTATCAAGAAATACTCAGTAGCAGTCCGGAGTCAAGGGTTTAGCAGTGTTTCATCCCTATGCCTCAGAAAGCACGTAAAGCCGTTATATCTGTATCTAATCTGACTGTATTTTTGTCGGATTACTAACTCGGACACAATGATAAATAGACAATTTTTTATATTTTGTAGGTATATAATGATTAATAGGGGCATATTTTTGAGATGTTCTAGATAAAAAGTATTATTCATAATTATCATAATTTCGTTTTACAGATTTCCCCACCGCCATGCAATTAAAAACCATTTTTTCCGCGCAAACAATGTATCCCGGTTTTAACACTTTAAGAAGATTACATCGCTCAAATCTCAAAAACACCATATGTTTAAAGAAGTTTGTATGTAAATCTCCTTGTGTCTGTGCCTCGTAAAAAATATATGTTTAACTTAAGGTTATCGCAAATAAATTGTATTGTTTAAAATTTTAATAAAATGTCAAATGAAAACAATCGAAGTAAATACGCTCTTCTCTCAATAACGGCTTAATACTTAGGCATGTATTATATACCAAAAAAACCGCAATGACACTTTTAACAATAAGTATTGTTTATTTCTTTTTATTTCATTTACCATTTTTGAATAATAAAGTGATACCCAAAATTACACTAGCACCCCGCGGCAAGCACCCCCGCAAAGACCTGTGACGGATACTTGGGACGCAATACATCAAGTGTCTCGACGACTCTAAGTCTAATCCACAAAGCCTCAAGGTCGTTGGGCAATGTAATACCGTTAAGGTGATGAAAAAAAAACTAATTGCATTAAAGTATTCGTACCAATTTTAAATTTACAATAACCATTTAATCGTTTTTCCCTATACCAATATGAAATCACCTCAAACATTCTTAAAACCTTATTTTACTATCTAAGGATTTTAATTTTTTAAGACTTCTTTCTTAGTGGACGCCTCTTAATAAAAGGAAGTTATTGTTCCAATTTCACGCATCTGCATCCAGCGCTTTGAGCTGTAGATTTAATATAATATTCTTCATACAAAATTTGAACCCTTGTTTTAAAACCGTAAGGGGCAAATTTTATTATTTTATTACTTTGAAACATTAAATTGTTTCTCCCTTCAAATGGAATAATATCTACCCTCTTCTCCCTCTCCCGCTGAGATTGTTTTAAGAAATACCAAAATATTTTATTTCCATACAAAATTGCATAACCTCTGCCCCTGCGCCCTCAACCGTAACGGGTTGTTTTGAAATCGTAAAATACGTATTTATTTATTTTTTAAATACAATACTCTCAGTATGTATCGAGTCAATTGCCCCGTAAAATATTTTTGTAATTAAATAATAAACTGTAACACCCTCATTTCACACTCTTATGGATCGAAAATTTTAGATTTCTACTTCAAGCGGTTTAGGTATTAACTCAGTGTAGTTTAGTTTTTTATGACTCAATATAAAGAGTAATAGATACGCAGTGAATAGTGACATCTGTCGGTAAATGGCAAAACTAACTTTACGGCAAATTAAATTTTACTCTGTTCTTTTTAACAATGGTCAATATAAATCAAATTTTATAAATGCTATTTGCAAACGAAATAAAAGAAAACTTCTGATATAAAATAGGAATTTTAAGTAGCTATGAACTAAGCAAATAAAAACATAAATAATATGCACTTTATTACTAATTCTAAATTTTAAACTAAAGAGAACAAATGCGTTAGAACGGCTCTATAGACTCTTCCCCGCTCCAAGAGATATGAGATATTGAGTATATTGAATGTCTACAATGAAATCCTTTTTACCCGATTGTCAAGGAAGGGTTATGATTTTCGCGCGATCTTATATGTTTGTAAATTTCTTTATTACCTCATATCTTCCAAACGGCTGGATGGATTTCGACAATTAAGGTATCATTTTATTTGTCTTAATAGGCCAACTGTTCTTAGATAGCTTCTTTTTTAAAAATAAACAAAATGGCGGAATTTGTCGCGCAAAATAGTAATACGTTAATAAAAAAATTAACCAAACCTATCGAATAGGATATCAAAATAAAGGAATTTAAAAGGGGATTACAAAAATATATTTAAGTTGTATGTTTAAATTTAAGTATGTTTGTAAATTTCTTCATTACCTCGTGTCTATCTTCCAAATGGCTGGATGGATTTTTTATTCGTCTTAAAAACCCAGTGATCTTAGATAGATTTTTTGAATAAGCAAAATGGCCGATTTTTGGCGCAAAATAGTAATACGTTAATAAAAAAAATAACCAAACCTATCGAATATCGAATATAAGTTGTAAGGTTAAATTTAATTAGGAATTATAAATTAAAGTTTTTAATAACTGGTTTATAAAATGTGCAATGTTTGTGTCGGACCTCGTGCATATGAAAAAGAGAATAATAATGATGATTTATGATAATGATAATTTTGAAGAAAATGTAGTAAATAAACACAGTTTATTTCAGGTAATATACATCGACCTTTCTATGTCACATAGTTATTGAAAAATCGTCAAAAATCTTTACACAAAAGATAGGCACACTAAAATGTTTTAAATAAAATAAATAATTAAACAAATCAAAAACCCCACTGCAAAAAAGACAATTTAAAAGTAATGCACTAAAAAGGTTGAAACAAGATTAAGAATACAAAACAAAATAACAATAAACTATAAACAAACTCTACGTCGGTTTAACAGACAATATAAGCTGAAAACCTAGTAAAATAGCCTAAGTAAAATATTAATTTTAGTAGCAGGCGGGATCCACTGCAAATTACAAACCGAAATATAATGGGTTCCGCTTGCTACTAAACTTAATATTTTACTTAATCTATTTTACTTAGGTTTTCAGCTTATATAGTCTGTTAAACCGAAGTAGAATATACTTTGTTTATAGTTTATTTTAATTTTGTTTTGTATTCTCAATCCTGTTTCGACCTTTTTAGTGCATTACTTTTAAATTGTCTTTTTTGCAGTGGGGTTTTTGATTTTTTAAATTATTTATTTTATTATATATACATTTCATTGAATGCATATATTCAGCTGTGGACCATGTTATATTGGCTGTTTATTATAGTACACAACCCGCTTCTTCGGTTCCGTATAGATGATGGAAACTATGCCATACATTGAGTTATTATAAATCATTGATGCCAAATATAAGGCAATGCCGGTACGAGGATGCCACTCGAGAACCTTTTTTCGCCAACGGTTTTCGGTTCTTCGAGCTATATGGCCGGCCCATTGCCACTTCAGCTTACCAATCCGTTGGGCTACGTCGGTCACTCTGGTTCTACTGTGGATATCCTCATTTCTAAATCTATCACGCAGAGAAATCCCGAGCATAGCCCTTTTCGGTTCGGTTCGGGAAATTATATGCGTTTATCCAGCAGGAAATTTAAAATATTATAAAATAATGCATTTAAAGTAATTTTGTATTTGTGGTTTAGGAAAGTGACCGCAGTATCCGGACGAGCGGCGGCGGCGGCGGCAACGTGGGGCGATGGGAGTGGCGCGAGACGCGCGACAGCAGTCCGGGCGGCGAGTGGAGCGGCAGCGAGCGGCGCCGCGCCACACGCCTCACGCGCCGCGCCTCGCACCTCGACCTGCGTCGCTCGCGCCCTTCGCGGCGCTCCAGTGTCTACGGATCAGAGGTTCCTACCTGTTTTCCTTGTACAATGTGGCGTTCATTAATAACGTGTGGTGTTTAGGGTGGAGATAATCGAGGCGAATCTCACGTGGGAGTGTGGGAAGATCTCGGCAAATGACAAGTAATTCTTTTTTCGCAAGAAACGGTGTAATATTTCGAGGAAATGCGAAATCCACAAATTATATAAAAATAATTAGGCAAACTATATTTTTTTAAATAAACAACGACTTTCAAAAGGTCGTTCATCCAGTGGGGAGTGATAACCTGGTGAGGATTCATTTCACGTATACAGCCTATTAAAAGGACAAAACATAGAACTCACCTATAGATTGCCTCATAAGAGGAATATTTGCCAAGTTGATACGCTTGGCAAGCGGGTTGTCAATCGCAGGATTTTGTTTTTATTCTGCTGTTATCAAAAAATGTTGCTACTTATCCCTTGGTTCAGTTTCTCTCTGTTGCCTCTTACAACACTCACAGATGACGTCAGCACAGCTGACGTCACTATTGTTACCTTCATGGTTATCACTCATCTTCAATCTTCTATAGAAAACACTAAAAGTATATTGGAAGCCTCGTTTATTCGACTGACAGCGTAACAACGTACTTAGAGAGGTTTACACTGTTCGACCGCCCGAGCGAGACTGACTTGACTGACCGCTTTGTGCGGCCGTATTTGTAGTGTAGCGGACATGTGTAAATCAGTTCAAGTTAAGTATTTAATTATGTCAATCACAAGATATTTACATTGTAATAATTAAACAGTGATTAATTAATGGCTTGTGAACTATTTTTAAACCCAATCAAATTATTAAACAGCGTAATTAGTTATTAATCCAAATTATAATCGATAAACTATTGTTGTTGCGCCGATACGGCCATACTGACAGGCGGTGCGCGCTCTGCACCATCCTCGTTGGTTGTAGTTCCTGTTTTTACCTGGAACAATAGATTGAACTTCTTTCGAGTCGGATATCTGTAAGCAACTCGTGTTGCTTCATGTTAGTTATTACACAAACACACAATGCCTTATATGGTTGGTAATATTAGTGTTATTGTGGTTAGTAGGTTCTCGTAGGGTTCTCGAAGTATCTCGGAGGTTCTCGAAGATTCGCATTGATTCTCGAAGATTCTCGTTAATTCTCAAAGATTCTCGTTGATTCTCGCAGATTCTCGTAGATTCTCGTAGGTACGTTTGTTAAAGTGTCTCGTAGAGTTAGTTAAATTTTAATATTGAATTGAGTTACTTACATTTTATTTTGATGAATTGCTTTCACTCTGTAGGTCGTGGTTTGCTGGGTCTCGTGAGGTCGAAGGGACAGTCTCAATTGATGTTGAAACCGAGTCATGATGACCAGTACTTAGGCCATACTGACAGGCGGTGCGCGCTCTGCACCAGCCTCGTTGGTTGTAGTTTCTGTTTTTACCTGTACTGCTTTAAATGTAAATATTTCAACGTATAAAATCTGCCGAAACGTGATGAGAGGAACTCGATACCCAACTTTGATATCAATTACCCATACCATCGAAAAGGGTTGCCAACCTTTTTTTGTGTCATAGCCATCACATGAATAAAAAACTATATAGCGATTACCAATCCGCTTACCAAAAGTAGCAAATATTATATTCTTATGAACGCCTTAATAAATTTTTCTAGTAGCCTACGTTCCGCAGTAAATTACTGATCCAACAACGGCCCAATAACCGGAATGATTTAAGAAATAGTTTAAGTGTTGTTTTCTTTTAATGTACACAGGCTCCATCTCCCGAACCGTTCTCTGGAAATAGAGCTGTATCACTTGAAGCATTAGCCATCGCCAGTGCTCGACGAGAAACTGAAAGAGGATTAGAACTGGCGCGATTAATGGGGGAAGCAGAGAAGCTCGGATTTAGTGCGGCGGAAGTACACGCAGCTCTGGCTCAAAATCCCGCAGCGCCGATAACATGGCTACGTGAACGCTGGCCCAGTCTTTGTGCCGGAGTACGTGCGGCTGCAGTGCGGCTTGCTCCCGGTGCTGTTGTCAGTGAACGTGATGCTCGAGCAGCACTCGCTCGCCATCGCGGCGCTATGTGGCCCGCCGTCACCGACTGCGTTGAAAAATGGCGTCGACAGGTGTGCGTCTTCTTATTGTAATTCTACAAACTTCTTGGACACATTAGTTCACTTCGTTTAATATTCTACATCTACATGCATATGGTTATTGTTAAAACATATGTTTCAGACTGAAGCAATAGGCATCGAAGGTGAAGGTCGTCTTCGTGGTCATGTGTGGGGCTCTCCGACGGGCGTGGAGGACGACGCGGCACCGTCCACCGACCGCACACACCGCATACGCGGTAATCTCAAAAAGAAACCAAATCAATAATTGTCATTGACTCGCCGTTTCGTCACATAACGCCATCATAATCTTCACATTTACATTTCAGCCGAAGAAAGTTCTGATGAATTTGATCTCACACCAGCAAGCATGATTCAAGATGACGACTGGATGTATTTACCTCTAGAAAACTACAAAAATAATTTAAATGAAAATGATTACGTAAACTCAACAAAAACTCAGGCAGACACAGTAAATCGCGAAACAGAAGATATATACATAGTGCAGAAATTAAAATCACTCCTATTACAAGCTGGAATTCCAAACGTAAACGAAAAATTGCTCTTAAAAGGTTTGTTAGCAAACCAAAATAATATTACAAACGAAGGAGATACAGGCCCTCTTAATACTAACAATATTAATTTAAAACCAAATTCCAATGACTTTGTTCAATCTGAAAATGATTTCATAGATGCATATAACGCTTTAACTAGACTAAGTCCATTACCCAATATTAGTAAATCAAACAATTTTGCCGAAAACCAAAATCGTCCTATAAATAACAAAGGTAATATAGGCTTGAAAAAAGAGAACCACGACTTAGTCAACACTACAAATGATGTTTCCACTAAAACAAATCAGTTACAAAAAAATACCATTTTAATACAAGAATCTCAAATTGGTGATTCGCTCGAACATTTTCAAACACAAACTCAGAGTGGTTTTCCCAATAGTGATATTTTCAATGTACATACTCCGAAATCAAAAGAACGCGGCAAAACAAAAAATAGCATTATAAGCAAAAGTACGGATACCATTCAGGATTCTAAAAGTAATTCTGAAACTTCAGTTGCCAAAACAAATGAAGAAGAAAAACCAAATAATTTAAGTGATATGGTGGGCAATACACAAAAATTAATACAACAAATGAAGAAGGAACTAAATTCAGATATTAGATCACTTGATAGTAGAAGTAAATCTAGAAGTGAAGTTGATAATAGCTCGAATGGTTCTGATTTATCGTCAGAAAAAGAATCATCATATAGTGATACAGAAAACGAAACAGAGGAGTTATCGTCTGATGTTAATGAAAGCGTAACAACTAATACAGAGGATGAGAATATAGCTTGCACTGCAAAAGTTATAAGGACAAGTTCTGAAGACAATGAGCAATTTGAAGAGGCTATTGATCATTTAGAAGGACAAACTAATTTAAGTGATCAAATCCATGAAATAAATGAAGAAGGAGAAAATTTCAAACAAACAAATATTGAAATACTAGACTCTATAGCAAAAAGCTTGCAGAAAGAACACTCATTACAAGTAGAGTATAGTGGCAGCAATTCTTTAAATGTGTTTCAAAATATACAACAAGACTTAAATAATAACTTATTTAACGCTGTTACTTCTTTTGATGAAATTTATGAACAACTGACTGATAATAAAGAAGGTATGACTAAAACAAGTTTACAGGATAACTTAAGTACATCACAAAATTTAGAGAATAACGATCATTATAATTTAACTCAGAAGCATATTGGAATCAAGCAGGATATTAAGAGAGTTAAGTATAGCCAGCCTGTAATGTTTCTTTTGGTATCGGAAAATATAGTTCCAATACATAAAGCCACCTTAGAAGATATTGACAAATATTTGTATAAATATGCATCATCCAATGATGAAAGTTATGACAACCGTACTGAATTAACGGATTCTAACAAAAGCAATTCTGTATCTTCAGATAAAATGTCTCAATCATCTGATGTAATTCATAATATTACTGAAAATATTTTTGAACTCCCAACGAATTCAATCTCATCTGAATCAAGTACTGAAACCAAAAACGATGTAAATACATCTCAATCTCAAAATTATACTGTTGCGACGGATAAGTTAATAGCTGAAACAAACTATGATAATAAGATTGAGCATACCCAACAAAATGATGTTATAAAGGCAGATATAACGCCCAATATTGTTTCTAATAACGCTATTGAAGTTACATATTCCAATACTGAAGTTAAAGAAAATGATAATTTGAGTAAGGATAATGAAGACCAGAAAAAATCCGTATCTAGTTCATATTCAACAAACCACATTAACTCTAACCTGCCTCTTAATAAGGGTACTTCAAACAAATCTAACATCCCGAAATTAGTAAGGGCATTGCAAAGTAATAAACTAAAAATAGAAAAAAATCCTTCAAAAGTGTTAGGGTCGAAAGTACCTATTCGACGGACGTCTATAAAACAGTATCCTGCACCAGCTCCTCCAAATACGCACTTTGGTAATGTTCAAAATGGCCACGTTAAGCAACTACAAACTCAACTATTTAATAATAAAACTCAAAATTTAGAAAATGTATCAACTAATGTTGAAGTAAAAGCTTCAACCTCAGCTACAGTGTCTATAAAGAAAAAAGCTGCACCGTTACCACCACCAGTGGTACAAAAACAGAAACCACCTCCACAAGAAGTCTCTCAAAAGAAGAAAGATCAATTCTTTCGCGAAACATGTCGCACGGAGGATGAATGGACAGAAAGTGACTCAGAAGAATCTCAAACAATGGTGGTAAAACAAAAAAATAATGAACCAGAACAGATTCTGCTATCACCACCGCCGCCTGTTACAGTACGCAAAGTGTCGGGAAAACTCATCGATTTAGCTACAATCAGACTACCGGAAGGATCACCAGAGGTAATGTTTAACAAAATAGACATTCGAACAATTGTTAATTGTGTATACATTTTATGACGGACTTTCTATTATTTTTCTTTTATTTTGACAGAGGCAAGCGCGTATGCTACTCGCAGAGGGCGCAACTGAAAACTGGGAACAAGCTCGACTTGCGGTAGAGCTAATTACACGAGGCATCCAGTCACCTTCGGCGCTGCTAGCAGCTCTAGAATGTGTTGATCTTGATTCCGCTCTCGCTTACTTACATCAAGACTGTGAATTATGTGCTTCACGTCTACCAGAATATGAGGTAAGTTATTTTCTAACAATCAGAGCTTTAAACACAAATCACGCTATTCTTTGTCCTATCAACTAAAAGCAAGTACAATAGCTAATAATACAGGGTGGCGCAGTAGAACGTGCATTTATTAAGTATAGGCTAAAAAAATAAATACAAAAGGTGTAGTTGAAATAAAGTATAGGATGATTAGGTAATGTAGTTTATTTTTTAAAAATAACATCATCTAAATGACGGCCTTCTCGAAAGTGGCACTCCTCTAAACGCGAACGCAGATTTGTGAAAACTCTTGTCAATAAATCTGGGGTGATAGCTGCCATTTCCCCACGGATATTTTCCTTTAGCTGACTGATGTTCCTCGGATTGTTCATGTAGACTTTATGTTTGAGGTATCACCACAAAAAAAAACTCAGGAGGCGTCAAGTCGGGGCTACGTGGGGGCCAAGGAATATCACCTCTTTTGGAAATTAGTCTTGCAGGAAACATCTGTCTCACAACCGCCATAGAGTCATGTGTGACAGGTCGCTCCGTCTTGTTGGAACCAAGTCTTCGTATTCGATCTCGAAAGTTCTGGAATCAAATATCCCTCTAACATCACAACATAGCCGTCGGTGTTAACGGTGACGTTTCGTCCTCGTGAATCTTTAAAAAAGAAAGGGCCAATAATTCCTTTGCTTGAGATTGCTGCCCATACCGTTACTTTCTGACTATGCAGTGGTTTTAGATGTTTCATTTTTGGATTCTCGTTGTTTCAATAGGGACAATTTTATCGGTTTACGAACCCATTTAAATGAAAATGAGCCTCGTCAGAAAAAAGGATGTTGTCGAAAGAGGAAAATCGACCAAGCATTTCTTCAGCAAATGCCAACCTTGCTCCGAAGTCGGCCTCTTTTAATTCCTGTGTTAACTGGAGCTTATATGGATGCCGTTTAAATTCCAACTTCAAAATTCGCTGTAAACTTCGTCGCAACAGGTTTAAAGCCGCCGATCGCTTCAGAGTAGACACCTGCGGATTTTTTTCTACTGACTCCTTCAAACTCTCAATATTGTCTGTGGTCCTAGACGTTCTTGGACCACCTTTTGCTGGTGGTTTAAACGTGGAACCAGTCTCTTCAAAATGCTTTATCCATGTTTTAATTAAATTTGCACTCGGAGCCATTTTGCAAATATAGTGCGTCTGCTAGGGCCTTAGCAGATAGTTTCCGCGATATCGGTGCGTGGCGATTAAATTAGTAATTTCTCTAAAATATTGTATGGAAGCTATGTATAAAACTAATGTCGTTTGAATTTTTATATTATTTGCTATTATTCAGTACGTATCTTAGTTGAATACAACCTAACAGATTTTATTAAGCCAGTTTCAAAGATAGAAAACCGAATTTTTATTAGTATTTTGTACATAATATGTGAAATATAAGCAAAAAAATCATTCATTTATAAAATAAATGAAACTTATTTTCATCAATATACACTAATTTATAATAAAAAAGTAAATAACCACACATTCCTATAT
>DWHP01004855.1:0-12300 GCA_018247895.1 Parnassius honrathi
ATGGATGCAGGTGGCTCAGGACCGTGCTTTGTGGCGTACCTTGGGGGAGGCCTATGTTCAGCAGTGGACTTGTGAAGCGCTGTAATGATGATGATGATGAATTAAGTAATTAACTGTATACTATAGGAAGGTTAATTAATTTAAAAATGTTGTTTCATTTAAGTGTTCATTGCGACTGCTTAATAAAACAAGTTAATACCAATTTGAAATGGAATCTTAAGCTCGGCTTCGTGCCGCAGTAGCTTAACAATAAAATACGGCCCTGAGGTCTGCGGGTTCGAATCCTGCACAGATGCAGGGCTGGTTGTTGGAAACAATTCATATAGAGTGAGGTTTTCATTCTTCTATAACGACCTCTACCCTTGGATTTGCATAATGGTATTCATCACAATAATCACATATTCGAAATGTCGTATCTTTTATAAGCGGTTGTAATAAAGTTTATCAAAAGTCGCAGGATTTTCTGGTACTTTCATGGTTGCCTCTAACAACACCATGTGGATGAAATGAAGTGACGCATTCTCTCACAACACTACCATACGGTATCAATAGGCAAGTTGCGGTAGGAATTTGCAGAAATGGTGTAGCATATCACTCATAAAACCTCGTATTTTTATTCCTTAACTAACATTTCGATCGTAAATTGCAATATAATATACAGGAAATCGATGGATACGGGTGGCTCTTAACCATGTTTTGTGACGTTCTCTGGGAGAAGCCTATGATCAACAGTGAACTTGTTGATGATTATGATGAATATATCGCTTTTGGTTAAAGAAAATCTCTTTTTTTATTTCATGACATTGTGTTATTTTTGATATTTAAAATGAAAAGACGAAACCACACGACTCTACTTCTCGAGACGTAGCACAGCGAACACTGGCTCTTTTTCACGTTTACTTAGTTGCTGAACATAACTCATTAAGAAATATTATCGTATGAATTACTATAGCCCATAATATTCCAGTCAACAACGAAAAATAATTAAGTAATTCCTTTTAATTATTTTTCGTTTTTTAATTATTAAGACTTATATCCTCGTCGATCATATACTAAATTAATGAATTTCACAAATGAGTCGCCAAATCCAAGCTCCGCTAAGCTGCATATCTCATATTTTAATAGATTCTTTAATAAGTTGTAATTTTAATAAATTCCTTAATTTAACAATGTGCGATCGTTTAACACAAGAGGATACTATATAAATTATTATTATTATAGCCATAAATTGCTAATTGCAATTTTAAGTGCTCATTTACCACGTGCTCGGTAGTAAAGGAAAACGCCGCGACGAAATTTTCTGGCCTAACTTAGACATAATCGAGTACTGAATTAATCGAGTTTTATTCGATTTCAAGGTAATTTTTTTCCTCCCGAAACCATAGCTAACGCGCAATCTAATCTTGGTTTTAATTGGAAAACAACAAAGAGTGTTAAGATTTGCCTGACGGTGCTGATAACGATTGATCGTCACTTGACCGTGTTTCATGGTTCAAATCGGTTGGGGAGTAAGTTTAAAGTAAGCCTGCTACATATCTGAGAAATTAAAAATATTTTTACTATATGTTAAGTCCGCTAACGCACATTGGGGTTTCGGAGACACTTCCTTGCCTAAAACCAACTGAGAAATTAAAGGAGCTCAGGAGGCGGTTCTATACGTCCACTAATTCAATGTTCTAAATTGTTCCATCTCTCTAAACAACAACTCCTTTTTTTAAATATAGAATAGGGGTGATAAATGTGCATACAGTTCACCAATCGGTAAATGGTTGCTGTAGATCATAGACATCCTCATTTATCCTCGAATGAGGATTAAAATGCAGATGCAATGTCACCCTAAAGACTTAAATAAAATGCCTCATTTACAGTAAAAATGGTCTGCGGTTCTTAACACTCATCATAGGAAATATAGCAGAATTAAGCTGCTATATTACGCTGGTATTCTGTTAGAGCGTGGTCCTACCTCGTTCGAGCCAACCCATTCGTGTTACCACGATAATATAGCCGCGGTGTGGCTCTACCACGTATAAAGGTAATAAATTTAGAGCTACTTGTGACGAGCTCCCCCTTCTCATTAGTCAATTTTTATAGCAACTAACGAGGATGCAGATAAATAGGCTACATATTTAACAGCAATATTTGGACGACACTTATGTATAGCAGTAGACTTGTGATAGATGGTTGATGATTCTATCTTTATTGATGTTGAATTACCTACGCGAATTTGTTTTTATTGACTAATATAATGCGTATACTATCATAATGATCTTTTTGTATTCGGACTAATTCAAGTCATACGTAATACATAAATATATGCGACAGTTTCGATATATAATGTATTATGTATATGCGGGAGGAGATGATGTGTAATAATCTCCCGCACACTGCCCAGCCGAATCGAAACTGTCGATTTACTTGTTTTGCAAAATTGACCGTTGGTGGATGCAAGTGACTCAGGATTGTGTTTTGTGGTATTTTTTGGGGATGGCCTTTGTTTATTTGTGGACTTATAGAGGGCTGTAATGGTGATGATAATCGCAACTTTAAATCATTTATTTGTATGAAAAAGCAAAATTGCTATGAATACACTCCTACAAACGCGATGAATTACCCGCTGAGTACTTCAATTCAAGACTCTTCGAAAATATTATGTTACATGCCCCTAACTATGTTTTAATCCTTTGATCCGAAATCCTGCTTTATCTTATTTCCTTTAATTTGATTACATAGATGTAATTGAAGAAGTGCGATTACGTATTGTTATAGTTGTATCAAACTTGTTGTTAAGAAATTAAATATCAAACTGATATTGAGTATCTAGCTAATATTGAATATCACATTTTAGCTTCACTAAGATGGTTTAAATTCGTATGGTCTCTCTAGTTTCAGCTTACACCTTAGTGCATGGGCGCCCTGTTTGGCATTAGGAAATATGTAATTTACTCAAGGATGACACACATCTAGATAAACTTGGAAATTACTCTATGCTATTGACTTAATTACTTTATGGATCTAATTACCAAATAACCAAATCTTTCGAGAAACTATTTACATAATACATAGACTTCTAACGTCTTTTACATTGCTGTTTGACTACCTACAAGTATGTAAATTAAATTTTGAACTTATTACGTTCCGCCGCAGTTAAAATTTACAAAAAAATTTACTAAATTTATTACTAAAAATACTAATAACAATAAGTGACAACTGTACGATGTTCGTTACAATCATCATAATTATTATAGCCATTTACAAGTCAACTGCTGAAAATAGGCCTTCTCCAAGAAATGCCACAAAGCATAGCCCGGAGTCACCAGCATCCGTCAACTTTCCGTATGTCTTACTAGGCCGTCATTCCATCTAGTGTGGAGTCACACTACAATTCGCCTACCGGTACGAAGCTGCCACTTGAGAACATTTTTCCTCATCGATTGTCAGTTCTTCAAACTATATAGCGGGCCCATTGCCACTTCACCTTACTAATCCGTTGAGCTCTGTCGGTTACTCTGGTTCTACTGCAGATATTCTATACCATTTCTAAGTTCATCATGCAGAGAAACCCCGAATATAGCCCTCTCCATAGCTCGCTAAACGACTTTAAGCTTGCACATACGGTCAGAAGTGAAGGACCAAGTCTCAGATCCATATGTCATCACACGCAACACGCACTGGTTGTAAAATCTTGTTTTAAAGTTTTGAGTTATGCCTCACGAGAAGATTTGTTGTATTCTCCTGAACGCTACTCAAACTAGTTTAATACGGCGATTGAAATCTCGTTTGATATTGTACTAACCTAGTCGGTCTATCTGCTCCAGGTAAACATACTCATCAAAAATTTCAAACTTAGTGCTTCCAACAACTACCGGCATAGGTGTGACATGGACGTTACAAATGGCTTTTGACATGTTCATCTTAAGACCTATCAGTTAAGTGACACTATTGAAGTCAATGAGCATAATGCTTAGGTTAGTCTTCCAACGATTCTGCCATAATGACTCCATCAACGGCAAATCAAAGGTCAGTTATATACTCTCACCATTGACGTTAATACTGTATTTTTCCACTTTAGTAGCGTAAAAACATCTTCCAATGCAGCGGTAAAGAGTTTCGTTGATATTAAGTTACCCTGTCTTACACATCTCTGCAGTTGAATAGGTTTCGTACTGCGGTTCTGTACTCGGATTGTCATCGTAGTGCTTCGGTACAAACACTTCGGCACTTCAATATACCGACGAGACCATTTGTTCTTGGGCTTCGACGTTTGACTCTTTCTAACAGACAGATCTCTGGACTGTGGTGCTTTAGATCGCTTCTTTGATACGAGCTGTATTGAAGTTGCATAAGTCTCGACGCATATATTTGGAGATTTGTCTGTTCAGTTGTCTGTTTTTGCATCCTACACTTGAGAGCGAGTTTGCTTCTCACCGGATGATCCCATTGTTGTTGTTGATTCTGTCACCGATGTGGTACTTCAGGGCATGGAACTTTTTATCCCATAATACGTGGTTCCTATCGGAGACAGAACTCAGCAATGATTTGATTACTCATGCAAAATTGCTTTTAAGCAGGTTTGCCACTAAGTCGGGCTGACGCATACCAGCGCTCTTAAAAATAAGTATAATTCTGCCTGAAGGACATGTGTTTCTCAAAAGTGTCATTGCCAAGGCAAAATCAGAGAACATCAGCAAAATTGGCGAGAAACTGGCCGTCCAAGAAAACAGGAGCTTTTTTCTCCTTGTGCAGAGATGGCAGAGATAATTAACTTCTGTTGGGAACGACTCATCGGCTAATGTCGCAAAAGAGAAAGTCCATCTACTAGGCTCTCTCTTTGCGTTTAACTCTAGTCTCGATGACGGAGGAATACACCGCCAACTTTCCGCCGTTGAAGTGCTCCATGCAGGATGTGCGGTTTATACATACGCATACTCGGTGCGCAAGGCACTCCTCTCCCTGAAGACCGTCACAGTAGGTGGGCCTGATGGAGTCCCATTTAATGTGTTCAAGACGTGTGCTCCGGAGTTGGCAATGAATTTAGCTCTCTTTTTTGGTACTCCTACTCCCTAGGCGTAGTCCCAAATTAAAAAATAGCTTTGATGTACCCGAACTCTAAAAAAAAGCGACCGCTTAGATCCGTCTAACTACAAGCTTATCGCTATCACCCACTTGTTTTCCAATATAATGAAAACAAATATTAAAATGAAGTATTTTGAGGATCTCCAGCTGATTAGTGACCAGTACGGTTTCCGTCGCCATTGCTCCACCGGTCATTTTTTGGGTTACCTAAACTATAGATGGGCGGAGGCAGTGAAGTACAAAGGGAAGGTCTTGCCCCCTTAATTTGGACGTAGGCAAGGGCCTTCGATCTGGTTTGCACAAAGTACTTCTTTTGATTCTTTCTTCCTATAAACTACCCGAGAAATTGTGCAATTGGATCACCAGTTTTCTATCAGGGCGGAGCATCAAGATCGTAGTAGACGGTGCATGCACCAATTACTTAGGAGGGTGATGCCTTGTTACATCATTTTGCCTATTTGAGCCTGTAATTCCTGTGTATATGTGGCTAACATTGTGGCTTTTAGTGTATATCGGGACCTCATCCATAGTTTTAACTATGTGTTTATTTCATTAGTATAGGACAAAGCTTCACCTTCGATGTAAAATACATCCGAATAGCGGGTGCATAAAATTTCAAAATTGATGCGTTCTTCGTCATTAAAATGATCGGTACGTAATCGAGAGATTACCACAAGGACATATCGAGACTCATGCGTGATCTTAAAGTTACGAATTACGGCAGTTACTGCTCGGTCCATAGAAAATATCACGTCATTACGGCTGGGGTTGTGGACTTCTAAAACGTTCTTATAAGCCGTTACAGTCATTAGACATTCGACGATGATATAATGTGATGTAACCTGTTCGGTTATGGACGCTTCACCATCTTTCACATTAATAAGGATTCCAACTAAGGAGTATGGCTGGAATGATTTCCTCATATAATTTGCATTTAGTGAGTTCTAAACATTTTTGAGATTGAAAGCTTTATGTGTAAGTGATTTATTTTTATAATCATTTGTATGATCTGACCATATAAAAGTAATAGTAAAAGTTTTAGATGAATGTTATGTGGTTTCCATCTAGTTGTCTATAGTCGCCAGTCTATATATGGTAGCTGGGGATTCAGAAAATCCTGATTTTCATTTTTAGTTCGCGCGGAGGCTTCTTCACATTTCTCTTTTCAGAACTATTCGCAAACGTGCTCAGGATACTCACAGTCTTCGTAATTCCTTCATCGGGTAAGTCCCACTCCCTTATTTACCTATTTTTGCGGTCCAGTAGAAATTCCAGCACAACTGTGTTCCTGTCGGAAGTGTTTATGTAAAAAAAATATAATTACTGACTAAAAGATGTTCCATCTTAGTCCACTGAGATGAAAACACATCTGTAGGTGTCCATGGACTGCAGTAGCCAGTTACGTGTAAGTTCGCTTGTCAATTCATTTTTAATAAAGAAATATTATAAAACACCGTTACTTTACTACATGTACCTAATACACAAAAAAAACTCTTATCGATCACAACTAAATCTCAACCTCATACGCTCAACAAAAGATACCATGTCTGTTCTATTATTAAAACATAGGACAGTAAAATTTTTATAATCTTTTTGGCACTTAAGTGCACAAGACAATATTTCATAATTTAGCAGAGGTCAATCGGTAACTTTATTTTTAAAAACACGTTTCGAAAACACACAACAGTAATACTTTTATCTTTTTAAACCGAAGCGCACAGGAAAGTATCATGACAAAGTATCTGTATGTTACTTCCTTGTAGAAATTGGATTAAACTTCCAACTGAATTGTTAGTTCTAGATAAAGATAGCTAGTAAACAACTTCGTGCGTAGTGTTTTTACTATAACTCCCAGTACTTACGACGTGTCATTGATATTTGACTTCTTCGTAGAATTAATCAGATTTGAAAATTTAAATAATCGTTTACATATTTATAAGTCATAGACTTAGGATAATAATAGACGGACATTATGTGCAAGTGGGAATACAAATAGTAATAGGGCTATGTAGCAAAATAGAAAAGGATAACAAATCTCAAGACTTTTTAACCGATTTTAAATGACAGGTCGGCACAAGTCGGCACGCAAGAGATAAGCTCTTTAGTACTTTGTAATTTTTTAGAATGTAATTACTATTATTTTTTGTAAGTAATTTTTTTCCAAAATGTGTACTCTGAGAGTGTTCAAAAGAGAAATAATCCTGATAATCGCACATTTTACAGGTAAATTCTTAACCTCTCAAACCCAGACGTCGTCAATAATAAGGCACAACATAAATTTTTGATTAAAATTGATGTTATATACTATATAAAATATAGAATGATTTGAATTGTTTTGTTAATTTTGATATTATGCAAAGAAATAAGTCACTATTTATCTTGAGTGTTTATAACGATTCGATAGACTTGTTATTATTATTTATATTTATTCCCACTCAACGGAATGAAAATAAATGCCCGTTTAGCGTTCTAAATTTTAATTTTATTTTGCCGTTTGTCAAAAAGATTCCCTGTGGTTTCTACAATTAGAAAAAAATGGTCAAGTTTATTGGGCGGTTTGGTTGAAATCCAAAGAAGAACTCAAAAATTTGCAGCAATCATTTTCTTGAGATGTATAAAAGAAAACGTAGAATAAAACAATTTCATTAAAAGGAGCCATTTCTACATTATTCGTACCAGCAAGTATAATAGTAATAATAATGTCCCCCAGACCGAATTTCGGCCACGGCGGCCTGCTTCAACGGAGGCTAGCCAACGGCGCAGGACAGTATTATAGTGCCCAAGTGTATGTGCGAGTACAGGTGCACTCTCTATTCCCTCACTCTCATAATCCGATGGGACGGTAAACCGAGAGAGAGATCAGGCGCAGGACCGACAGCTTTACGTGCTTTCCGAGGCGAGGTGAGACACCACTAACTTCCTGACTCCGGGCAGCTACTGAGAATTTCTTGGCAGAAAAACTCAATAATTGAATTTTTGGCCCAACCCGGGATTTGAGCCCAGAACCTTGTGATCAGCAGTTGTACTACTACAACCGCTAGACCAACGAGGCAGTAAGTATATTGTTATAAAAAGACTTAAGAAAAGACAAAAATTTTGCTAAAATCTTTTGATAAAAATAGAGATAGATTATTTATTATACATTATAAAACTAATCAAGCCATTATGATCCCAACTAAGTTTCTATTTATCAACCAAAAAAAAAAATCTTACTTAACCATCCGCACCTCACGGGTCACACTAACACAATATTCAGTATAATATTCATAGAACTACGGAGATATAGCGGAGCTTCGGATTATATTCTCAAGTAACAATGATAAAACTTAGCGTAGTTAGGTATAAATATTTAGTAACGTTCCTGAAGCGCTGCTAGACGCCTGCGCATGAGACGCGCAGTTCAGTGTGCCAGGATAGTATAAACTTCCCTATATATTGCCTGCCTAGCTAAAAAGTATCGGTGTAAGATATAGATGCACGAAATGTGCCTTAATTTTTGTACGTAACTATTTTTGTAGGTTCTTTACAATCTAATAATCTTTTTTAATCACGGCATAAATGTAAAATTATTTTAAGTGCCTTAACATGGTCCTAACTCTCCAATAACTTTCCTATAAATATTCTAGTTTCTAATATAGACAGGCAAACGAACAAGCGGCTCACCTGATAACATTATATTAAATAATAAGTATATGTAAATAAGTAGTTGTGTATCCGATTAAAGAGTATATAATCACTACTCACGATATCAGATCGACAAAATTTGTTACTTAGCAACCTATTAATATCAATTATTGACGTTTTGCCAACACGCGTACGCTTTACTCTACTCTCAAATAAATATATAATAACTTACGACATCAGATCGACAAAATTTGTTACTTAGCAACCTATTAATATCAATTATTGACGTTTTGCCAATACGCGTACGCTTTACTCTACTCTCAAATAAATATATAATAACTTATGTACTCAAATTAACGGCATTTTTAAGGTAGATAAATAATTTTAGGAACTAAATAAAATCTTTTTTTCATTTTTCTTGAATAGCATAACAGTAGCTACTTGCCAAATTTAAAACATGGAACTTACCCCGGCTACTATGGAAAAGTTAGTTGAATTATTAAAAGAACCTGAACCTGACGTTTTGCAAGGGGAGGACGTGACTTTTTCAGGTAAAGTTAAAACTGATTAGACTTTAGAATTTAGAATTTAGGAAGCATAATATTAGGTTTCTCTAATGTCAAACCTATGTCGATAGTTGTTGGGAGCACTAAGCTCGAAGTTGATGACGAGTATGTTTACCTGGGACAAATAGTTCGACTAGATAAGTCCGTCTTCGACCGAGAGGTAATCGATGGATTCAACTAAGCTGGGTAGCGTCCGGGAAATTACGACACATATTCTCGTGAGGTATATCTGAAAACTTGAAAATGAGATTTTACAACCCGTGCGTGTTGTCAGTGATGACGTATGGATTTGAGGTGTGGTTCTTCACTGCTAACTTTATGAGGAAGCTCAAGGTCACTCAGCGAGTTATGGAGAGGGTTATGCTCGGGGTTTCTCTGCGTGATAAACTTAGAAATGAAGATATTCGCATTCTACTGGATGGAATGGATTATTAAGTTGAAGTGACAATGGGCCGGCCGTATAACTAGCGATAACCGACAACCGATGGAGAAAAATGGTTCTCGAGTAGCAGCCGCGTACCGGTGGGCTAAGTAGGCGGGTAAGACATGCAGAAATTCGATGGATGCAGGTGACTCAGGACTATTCTTAGTGTCATTCTTTGGGCGAGGATTGGCAATGGACTTGTGAAGGGCTGTAATGAATGAATATTTTTGTATATATATGTTTGATCAAATATGATGTGATTATGAGTGTTGCAAATCATTCGAAACGTTGAAAAAACAAATAAGGTAAAAAGGTAAGGTAAGGTAAAACATCCGTGGTATGAGCTACATGACACACGGTGCAGTTTGATTCGACGTCGCGATCTAAAATTTTTGTTCATTGAATTTTTAATTGTGTTTATAGATAAGCATTGAAGATTTTTTTGGATTTGTTATTAAATAGTTTGTCGTATTATCACTAAATTCGTTACTTTTTCTTATTATGATTTCTTATATTTACGCGAACACTACATATTGATTAAAACTACTTATTTCTACTTATCGCGTTTAATTTACTTGGTTTTTAATTCCCGACGTTTCGGGTGCTTTCCTGCACCCATGGTCTCGGGGGACTGAGGTGACTGACGTCCCGATGTCAATGTTAACCCGGAGTACCTTCAGCTTTTTCATTAATGTTTATGGTCCGATCTATGCAGAATGAATTAAATGTGTCTTGAATTCTTGCAGTGGTACGTATATCAGATGGTGAGTGGTGATGCAGTTGTAAAGCGCTTTGATGTAGCTTAACAAAACCGTACTCACTTTTGCCTTGAATGTAACCACATTATAATCGGATGTAGAGACAGATGCTGGCAAATTATTCCACTCTCTTATAGTACGCATTACGAACGACGAAGCAAACCGTTAGGTTCCGTAGCGTGGTAGGTCGGCAGCAAAGAGGTGAAGACCGGCTGAGTGTCCGGTGGTAACGTTATCGAATTTTTCTTTTGGTTTCGTTAAAGACACTTACTACGATCGTCCTTGAGTAAATTATAATTCATGTTATACGCTATTCACATTCTCATGGTTTCTTTCGAGTACCCGAATACTGATACAGGCGTTGAGTTAAAAGCTCAGCCGGCTAACATTTTTGAAAAAACACAAATTGTAGGTTTTCAGATCTGAAGTATAATCTAATTGTCCCCGTTTTTTACTTGCATCTTAGCCTCCTCAGAACTAATTGTATAATATACGCTAAATGTAATACGGGCATTCAAGGAGAAAAGTACGGGTATGTTTGCGCGTACTCTTGAGGCTATATAATAACTTTTGTACAGTTCATAACAGAATTCAGAACTAGTCATCTTGTCCAAAATTGGTGTAAAGGACATCAGCGCATCATAATATTGCTATGTAAGGCTAATTGTTTTAAGGCTATGAAATAACTTCAAATAGAGACAAAAAACCATCTGTTACTACAAATATTGTAAAAGCTCCGAGAACTATAGAGGAATACGAAGAACAAGAGTCCGTGGAAATTGAAAAATTAGGTGGCGTTAGATCCGGTCATAGAAAGACACCTGAATATAGTATGAATTATCAGCAATCCGTGACTGCAGAGGATGTTTTCTTACAGGTAATTTATTTGTTTTAACCACTTATTTCTAAATATACTATTTTCAACTAAGTATAAGTTTTAATACCCTTATTGAAAAAGTAAATTTCCAAAATTGATTGTACTCACAATAGTCAACAGTACTAACGGAAGGGTAAATAAAACGTCTTTTATTTATCCTTCCCTTAGTACTATGATGCTCAAGCCACCTTTTAACGACGGTCAATGTTAAATCATAACTGTCATCTTATTGGTTTTGATATATTACACAAACCATTACGGAGGTACAAACTGCGTACAAGCTTTTTGTACAGTAGAACTTCGATAAGATAAAGACCAAGGGAAATGTTAAATAATTTGAGTTATTGAGGTTTTTAGTTACTAAGGGATTAAGTTAAGGAGTTTTTATTGGTTTGTTTACCGCAGTTTTTTATAATTTTGAGTTGTTATCGGGAAGATTCTGCTGCCCATTTTCTGCTTGGGAAACAAAGCAGGAGATGGCTTCTGTTGCTTCTTACGACACCCACGGGACGATATGATGTAGTGCATATTCTTACCCCACCACTACACGGGATTGTATGGTGTATTATAGCGGTTAGTAACTTGTGATTGTATCCATTGGAGATTTCGTAATTGTCTCTCCTGCACATGTTGTTTACGTAACATAAACACTCACGCCTGTCACCCAGAGGGGTAGGCAGAGACTACAGTTACTCTTCCGTTCACTTCCGCAACATAAATTTGCTTTGTCACTCTTTCCTCATTTATTCTTTCTACATGACCAAACCACCGAAGCGTTCCTTTCTTAATCCTGGTCACAGTATCATCGTGTAAATTACACTCTTCTTTTATCACACAATTTCTTACCCTGTCACTCAGATTCAGCCCTAACATACTCCTTAGCGACCGCATTTCTACTCTTGTGCTTCTTCTGCCACACCCAACTTTCACTACCATACGTTAAAGTAGGGACTAACACAGCATTGTGAATTGCCATAC
>DWHP01004856.1:0-12300 GCA_018247895.1 Parnassius honrathi
AGCATCGTCTAACGTCGTTTCAGTTCGGCAGACTTCGGCACTGTGTTTGTGTGCGTGCGACTAGACGTATGCGTGTAGACTGGCTGCGAATATTTTAAACGATATGAACTTCTCATTCATTCAATAAAAGAAAAAAAATGTTTTCTTATCGGTCGCCACGCTCCAAAAGTGTAACTTGAATTAATATCAAATAAAAAAAACTGCATGAATAAAATAAATAAATAATTATAATTGCATAAGTTGATAACAAATGCTATGCAATAGCTTTACCGCGGCAATCCCCGAGTGACACACGTATTATTTTATTAATTTTTCTACACCATTGGTCTATATCACTTATCCTGAAAGTGCTTTGCAAATTTTGCCGGTTATTGCAAAATAACCTTCTATATAAGATTCATATTTTCTAGGTATCAAACATTAGGCAAGTTGTTTTTAATATCTACGATTCTCAAAATTGATATAAAGTATTTGTTAAAAGTTGGTAAAAGACTTATCAGAACTGGCGATAGGTTTATCGATATGATGATACAGTTGGAGCATATCAGTTCAGTATTACGCCGAAAAATTTGGCAAAATTTACGTTTATGAAATCATTTCGTTTTTACAATTAACTAGCTTTTACCCCCGACTTCGTCTATAAGAACTTAAACAAAAATCTGCAGTTATATTTGAACACGTAGTTCCATTAACGAAAACCTACATTAATCTCGGTTTTTTACCGTTATCTCGAAATGTATTTTAAGGAAGGTCTTATCATCACCTTATGCTTTAACATTCAATAGTATCAATACACTTCAAAGTACTTTAGGCTATCGGTGTTCCTCGAAAATTTGAGGTACAACGAGCCAAGTGTTGCAGAGCACTCTTAGAGTCTGCCAAAACGACATACTAATATTTGTGATTGAGTGACGCAATGTACGATACAGCTTCTGAAATAGCTATCGGCTTAGGATACATTATTGAAATGTTCTACAAATTTATTTTAAAGTGTAGTTTAACCAAAAAAATAACATACATGTTGTGTTACAATAGATTCCTGCTCATATTGGCTTAGTAGGTAATAAAGTGGCAGATAGACTATCTATCAAGGAACTCCCTCTGACGGTATTTTACTGTATTATTTACCTAATTTTTGGACTTTCTATACAAGGTGAAAGAAAGATGTGTCAGTCTGTGGAAGGAATACTTTAATGAGAGATCTCTTACAATAGCAATATGGTATAAAACTATTCAACTAAGTCAATACGGGCAGGATCAATATTATTACAGCTCTAAGACTTCGATCAGAAGACATACCAATGAATAGGTTTGTTTTTTTAACGGGAAAAACCGAATCCCCTAACTATGCAGAATGTGGAAATTAGTAGGTTTAGTAACAGTATGAGGTCTGACCTTGTCATAGTCTGGTGAAGCCAGAATGCTGTACAAAACGGTCCAAGTTGGACTTAAAAGAAGAAAAAGAACCTCTTAAAAAAGATTTAAAAAAATATTCAATAGTATTGATGTATAATGATTTTTTTTATATTTTTTTATAGAATAAGGGTGACAAACGAATACACAGTCCACCTGATGGTAAGTAAATGCTGTGGCCCATAGCATAGGGCCGTGCCCGAGCTGCAGAGAGTAGAGGGTGAAGGTATACATGTTAAAAGTGTCGACCAGATATCGGCCCTATTATTAGGGAACATGAAAATAAAACGGACCGGTTTGTCAAGAAATATCACTTGTAAAGATCCTCGAGCAAGTACCGCGTGCTCAAAAAATCATTCATAACTGTAAAATTTGGTGGTAGTGTGGACAGGTTTGAGGAATTATTCGGATTAATCCCAGCCGCCAAATTTCGTGAACGCACTACGCGGCAAACGTTCCGATACTATCCACACCATCTGGATGCTCGGCGGTCCACTACTGTACGTTTCACATGGAGTTTTCTTCCGCGTACGACCTCTCTGTGGAATAGTTTACCACCGGCGATTTTTCTGAACCGATATGACCTGGGGACCTTCAAGAAAAGAGCTTACTCCTTTTTAAAGGGCCGGCAACGCACCTGCAATTGGTGTTGCGGATGTTCATGGGTGGCGGTAGTCACTTAACGTCAGGTGAACCGTATGCTCGTTTGCCCCCTCTTCTATAAAAAAAACGGGTTTGGGCACATAGACACCTGTATCTATATTTCCACGATTATGTTGATATAAATGCGTTGTAATGTTCATAGAATACTATAATACACAATAGAATGGTTGTCAGCCTTACTTTGTAGGAGGATTGGTGTCGCCGGGAGCACACATACAAGCAATTACGTCGTATTATCTATCAGTTATCACTACTACAAACACATTTTAGACTTTTGATTAATGTTTTTGACACACAAATGTTTCTTTATTTTTGTTTCTAATATTCACAAAATATAAATAGTTTCGACTTACTGGTTGTAGAATATGTCCATTTCCCGCTGTTCTTTCGACACGTAATTATTGCACAATTTTCCATTTTTTAAATAATTTTCATGCAGCGACATTTGACACGAAAATTGAAAACGATTGATTGTGTTGACATTTATACGTGTGAATTGACGTGTTAGTACCATGTTAGTGGTTACACGGGCTCTGCCCACTCCCCCGTTCTATTATGTATGTATTATAGTACCTTATGGCTGTAATGATGGTAATTATGAAATAAGAGAGATCCTGTATTGTAGGGGAATAAATTGTACAGAAACAAAACCTAGAGTAATTATTATAGTCCATAAATACTTGGTGCGTGCAGGATTTGAACACGCGTGTGGTTCTAGCGAAACGATTAGCCAACGCGCTATCGAGCGTATCTGCGTTGATGAGAAAAAAATATGATGATATGGACGTTTCGCACATGAAAGGAAGGAAGAGGATATTCGGTCATTATTATTTATTATATTTTTTATTTATTTATTTAGTAATAACATCAATGGATATTTTCTCCCATTCAACAACCATTAGGGCAAGTAGTTTTAAAACAAATTTTATTATTAAGCCTTTCAGGTCCACACTTTCCCCTGAATGCTCCAGTGCGGATGCAGGGAAAAGTATGAACCTGCAATCTTTGCGCGTGCATTTCTTACAAAAGCTGCTCGTGTTCACGACGATTAGCAGAAAAATTGATGTACACAAAGCACCTGATCGACGTGTATCAGAAAATCATTGATATATACAGTATTAATATATGAGGGTTAATTTACACGCAGTGTAGCGGCAATATTAAAATATCCACTACCCCATGTCATATTGTGGACTTCGTAAGAAGCAGCAACATCTCATGAGAACTGGAACTTCCTGCATTTGCGTAATCTCAGGATGGGCATGTGTTTTTTTAAGACAACAGTATCCAGTCGGAGCTCTTGCCAGAATACGCAATTCAATTTTACATAATCCCAGGGCTTCTGAAGCGAATTTACGATCAATAGTCCGAATTAAAGTTTTAGAATATTTTAAGCCTTGTGCGTAAAAAGAAACTGAGTGACCGAAACACACGTTCTTATATTAATAACCAGAGAAAACGCCAAACGCTTGCCACTCAGCCTTTCACCTTCATCATCATTATCAACAGCCCGTAAAATCCCACTGCTGGATATAGGACACACCAGTTGAAAGGATTTACCTCAATCGTCACTCTTGGTAGATTGGCGATTAAGACGCTGCTTTCCTCCGATGATGTGAATATTTTACGCCTGATGTAAAAAGGATAGTTGTACGCCATATACATAAGACTAAGATCAAAGGCAAAAATCTTTCTGACATATCCCGTAGTCAACTCTTACGACAGCCACGGAACGAAATGGGTTGATGGATTCCATTACGACGCTACCTCACTACCCTTTTCTTTCTAAGAGTATGACTACAATAGCAAGCTTGCAGCGAGGTCACTTGGATAACGCGTTATTTTAATTCTCTTGAGTAACCATCGCTTACAATGTGTATGGTAAGCCCGCCGTTACAGCTACACAAAAAAAGCGCTGCTCAGACCTCAGGTTTGTACCTTGGTACAGACTGTTCACCAGGGCTTTGGTGTAACGCCACATGAGCAAGACATGAATCGAGCGGTAGCCTTTCAGAAGGCTTGTCCAAGCGCACTGTGGAACGGTACTTAATTCCTACACTTTATTCGTCATCTATGTTCCACTAACAGTCTTTTGCTTCATATTCCACCACATTCATTCTCCTTCTTCAATAAATCATTCTCGGTAAAAGCAGTACGCTTGTGGTACTCCTTGCCATTATATATTTGAAGTGTTAAGGCCCTTTTTTCCTTCAAAATTCTACTCAAAACTTATTACTAGGAGTATTAGTATTACTAGGAGCTTTAATACTTCACATCATAATTGCAGTACTGTATTATATCTTTCCTACCTATTCTTCATTATCTTGTATATACATATTTATACGTTATACGGTTTTCGTGTGCTTAGTTAAAAGAACATAATTAAATGGTACAAAGTCGTAAAATGTTACTTGCTTTCGATTTACTTAATTCAATTAGCTAATTCTAAATATTTTTTATCGCTAATTATATCAAATATTTCAAATGAATAATTCTCCATTTTAAATTTTCGGTCCAAACATACATACATACATATGATATGTGTATTTAACAAACGTAAACCGCAATTAGTAATTCACGATTACATATTATTTTCCTCGTATTTACTTCCCGTCGACTGTGATTAAGACAATTGAAAAAGGAGAACCAAAATAACTTCGCACGTTTACATATACAATTTTGTACATTTACGTTAACTTGTGCACTTTGTAAAAGTTACGTATTAACATTATTTAATCTGTGATAAAAGTCCCACAGCTAGGCACAGCCCATTTGCATAATTGCCGATGAATTAAATGTTTCATGTGTTCGTTTTTATATTTTAATACAATTTGGAATATAAGCATTTAATACAAAAGTATCAAAAAGGTGAAAGTACAAAAGAGTAAGTAATTTATTCCGGAGGCTGTTAGGTAACGTCACGCAGGCTCTCCCAGGCAGGGCCCAGCTAGGGTCATAACCTTTATCTCTCAACACTTACTTACTTACGTCCTTCGAGAAAATATTTTCAAACACCAATCAATACAATGTTATTAGTAAAGGAAATACTTACAGAGCGTAAATCACTTAACCAGACCTCTCAGTAAAATAGCTCATTTAGTTCTTAGTCACACTTAATAATTACTAGCTATACACTATTACCCGAAACTCATTTATAAGACACTTCCTCTATTGAAATCTTTAACAACAATCAACGGTACGATCGCTCGAATAGAGGTTACTTAATCACTCCATTTAATATGAGATGAGTACGAACGAAATACTGATTCGTCGCGGAAACTTTCAGACGACTGAAGGCTGGAGTGAGCTGAAGCCTACGGGAAAATATCAAACCTCGGCCGGGAATTCGAATGAAAATAGACACAATGGCAACAACGCTGTTGAGATGACTCACTCGTTCTCGCATACAACGCATCCTATGAGTAAGAGGAGGTTAAACGTTGTGATCTTAATTCGTCACCATTTTCGAACATCTCCGAAGCGGCCCGAGCTCGAGTGAACTGCGACGATCGTCGACGAAAGCTCTGCTATTAAAGGCATTCCTTTTTGTGCATTTTATATCAGAAAAAGTACATTTTGAATGTTATTTATTCGTTTACCGCCGCTCCATCCACCCTGTTGATTCACGGTTAATAAAAATGTACAATGGCCCTTACTCCGAGCCGTTTAATAATGCCTTTTAACTTGAGTACGTTCCCTTATATTTTATTCGAGTTAATGGTTTTCTAAACAACTTCCCTGTTCCATTTAAAAAGTAATAAAACAGCTAATTGTTAAATTAGAATTCATGACGTCTTCGTTTTAGGTCAAAATAGCAAAATCATATTAATAATATCGAGAGAATTTATACGGTTCCCAGCAATAAAAAATTGTCATATTTAAGCAAAAAGTTCAGTCATCAATAAATATGTGTTAATTTAAAAAGTTTGTATATCCTGATATCGACGTACGAGATCCGTTATCACATTTTTATTCTAAAATACACCTGCAAGGGATTCTTTTTCGTGTGTAGTTTGATATAAGACATGTACGACTGTACAAAATGTTTATTTTTAATTCAAATAAGAGGACAATGCCTTGTTCTGCCTACTAATCACATTCAAAAGAAAATATTAATTAGAGCATAACTAATTTACATAATATTTTATAGTGCCAATCTTTGAGAGGAATTAAATTAAATGAAATCTTTTCTTTTATTTTTAATGCAAGTTTTTGTACACCACAAATTAAGAAATAAAGGGCGGACTTAATATCAGCTTGCATTCTCCGCTTTTCAAATCATTGCGTGGTAAAAATAGTGTTATTAACACCTAATGCCTAAAGCCTTGATTAATGTAATATAATATACTAGCATCCCACGCGGATTTGCCTTTGTGGTATCAATTAATGTCATTTATGTCATCATTTATATTTAAGATAAATTGAGATTTAAAAATGGTTATCCATGTCATACTGGCATGCAAATAGCCTCTGAGCACATTAAAAGGCAGTTACTACGCTGTTACAGAAATACACTTCATTTTAATTAAATTTACAGATAATATAAACATACAACAAGTCAGTTTAAAGATTAATATATACGTAAAAAGAGTAAGTATGGGCTGTGAGGCACTCCATCTTGATCTACAGAGGTGACAGCGTATTTGTGGCCTTTCTTGTATGAAAGCAACCCCTTACCATTCAGTGGACTGTACGTTCGTTCGTTATATCAGTCTTTAAAAATATGTAATAATGAATAAAGACCTTAAACAATAATTATAACGTATAAAATTCCTATTACATAAAACACACGAATATAATATCATTACAAAAGTATAAATACATAAGGAGTACATACACACAAGTATAAATCCAAATAAAGTTAGAAAAATTAATGAGCCTGAAAATGATCGCGAGCAGACATGAGCCATTGTCACGCCATATCGGTAGGTACCATGAAAAAGTGGCACATACAAGTGTAATAACACATAGGTATTTAATTATATATAGTAAGCAAGAAAATACAAACTGATTAAATGAATTTTTTTCTTCTTCATTTAATGTTGCTGTATTCTGAAAGTGTTTTCAGACTAGTCTTTTACAAGAGCCACGCTGCAGCTACGTTATGGTTGTAACATGCATGGCTCGCCTCAATTGGGGAGGACCATGCTCTCACAAAATACCTAATGCTGCTGTGTTTCGCATGGTGAGTGTTAGAAAACCAGGAAACCCTTTTTACTGGAAACGAGGCATACCAACTTGGTCCTATTTACTGGAAACGAGGCATATCAAAGTGGTCTATGGGTTAGCATCTACCTAACATCCGTTGGCTGTGTGCTTGTTTATCATCCTTATTCCGTAATAAAGTATTCTAAACGCAATTTTATTGAGTCCTTTCCTTATGTTCTCGGGTAAGGATTTCCATAGTAGTGCAGCCTGAATAGTAAATGATTTGCAAAAAAAGCTAGTAGTCTCGAGGAACTGTAATCTTTAGATTTGTTGAAAAGCGAACAAAACCTATACCGTGATTTCATAAAAGGCACTGAAATTTGTCCTGAAGTTATCTTTTTGCGTCTTATAGGTGGAAAAAAATAATTTTAATGAAATAAAGAACAAACAAATTCTAGAGTTGCACCTCCACTAGATGTTTAGCCTTTTTTATGATGATTATGTATATATATTATATATTGATTTATAATGATTTTATTTGAAGATGGTATTAATCTTCAAATATAAAAAAAGCATATAATAACGCATGGTGCCTTAAAATTTTGTAGTAAGCGAGCAAACAGTGTTCATTCACGCCGGCACTAATGAATTTGTTAGTTACAGTATCAAGAGGTAATTTACCACATGTTCCTAGTGAAGAAAAACATCATCAACTTTCGTGAACTAGCATGAATAAAAAATAGAAAAAGAGACGTTATATTTCTTTATTCAGTACTTAGAAATTCCGCTAACATTCATAGGAGAATCGCGGTCTCTTCGTGCCCCTTTGTGCACTTAACTTACCAAAGGAAAGGTAAACTCTTTGTTTAAGCGCTTACATCGCACAATAAACTGCTTATCAAATTTCTCTGACTACGTTTGAAGCAAAGTTTAATTAAGAGTTGTGCATTCACTCTAATGTGTGTTACTACTTACTGATGTTGGTGATTAAAATTTAAAATGATATTACAGTACACAGAGACGATGGATTTGACTTCTATCGCTGTGGCGATGAGACAGCTCGATAGCACAGTGGCTAAGCTTATTTTTTTTTAGATAAAATTGAAATAATAAACAAACTTACTGTCCACCTGAGGTTGAACCTGGCCGCTGGAGTCCGTGGACACCCGCGGCAAACTTCATACAAAGAATGCTTATGTTGACAACTGTATTGTTGTAATATAAAATTATATATAGTATCCTCTTTTTTTACCGATAGCAGACGCCGTAATTGAACATACACAATGACACTCACACAACGAAGAACAATCTCTATTTTTATTTTATTTTATTTTTTTATTATTATTTTTTTAGTTACCCCCGCACTAGGATTTTCTCCTGTATCATGGGGGTAGTTTACAAACATAAATTGCACAATGACTAACATCCAGACCCGGAATAATTATTTGTAGGCCATACAAATACTTGTTCCGTGCGGGATTCGAACCAGCAACCCCCAGCGCAGCCACTCATTGCTAAGCCTACTCAACTAAGCCAACTCGTCAACTAATTTACACACACAGCAAACGAACTTACAGTCCATTTGATAAGTGGCTCCTGCAGTCTGTGGACTCCTGCAATCTTCAAACAAAGATTACAGATACATGACTTGACTGCCGTGTTAGTTGTTAGGCAGGTTGTAGTAGTGCGACTACTGATCATGAAGTCCTGGGTTCGAATCCCGGGTCGGGCCAAAAAACAATTATTGAGTTTTTCCGTCAAGAAATTCTTAGTAGCTGTTCAGAATCAAGAAGTTTGCGGTGTCTTACTCCCGTGTCTCGGAAAGCACGTAAAGCCGTCGGTCCTGCGCCTGATCTCTCTCCGGTCGCTTCGGTTTACCGTCCCATCGGGTTGTGAGAGTGAGGGAATAGAGAGTGCACTTATGCTTGCGCATAAACTTGGACACTATAAACCTGTCTTGCGTAGATGACTAGTCTCCGTTGAGGCTGGCTGCCGTAACCGAAATTCGGTCCGGAGGACATTATTACAGATACATGGTCACCACTTAGCACAAAGATGGAATGTTTCACAGCCAGTAATTGTACTAACTCCCTATACTCTTCACACTGGAACGAAGCAATACAACTGATTTTTTTCAGCAGAAATAGGTAAGAGAGTGAAAAAATGAGTCTTACCTCTCAGGGAATGGTAACAATGGGGGAACATAGGGTTTCCATTCCCACACGAAGTATTAATTTGAACATAAACATAACACATATATGCAAACTCTCATGCTTATTAACTGAGGGGTAGGCAGAGAATACGGATTTCCATTTGGAACAATCCTGACACACCTCTCTCGTTTATGTTACATCTATATATCTATGCATACTTGCTCGTCAACAAGGAATGCTCCTACTTTGGCTCATCTTTGATGTATCTTCAACCGTCAATATGTTCAATAAACTTTAGTCTAGGGCATCCTTACCGAGTCTGCAACTCACTTTTATGCGACATTAGTCTGCGGACAGCGAACTCAAAAATTCGTGGGTTCCAATTTGCCACGCAGCTACTGTCGTGATTGAATTCTAACACGCGCATTTTAAGCTTACCAGGATTTGTTACACGGAATATTAGTAATGTTAATTTTAATAACATTGCTAGTAAGTTTTTTTAAAACTTCTACATCATTAATTCACTTTGTCACAGTATTGATTTCTCTGTTTAGAAATACTAACCCACCCACACCCAAACCAAGTAAGATCCAGACTAACGTCAATGAACGTAAGGTATATAAAATGTCACCATGTTACAGGGAAATCCCAGGAGTAAAATCTGCATTTCACGTCGATAGATATTTTGAGGATTTTTTTTTGATATTTTATTTCATAAAAGGGTCGATGAAGTTAGAGTTAGCTATATAATGTAAGTATGCAGTACGAATGGGTTGACTCGATTAAGCAAGAACCACGCTCGCACAGAATACAAACTTAAAATAGCAGTATAAAATATGAGGCAACCTATAATATAAACAATACAAAGCTGTGACTTATGTTTATCAGTGAACTTTGATGCTGATGATAATGATGTTTTAGCACTGCAGTAGTAATATTACTACAGTGACGGAAAAACAGCGCAGCCATTCGTTTTTGAATGTTTTGAAAAGAGCTGAGAGAAAGTTTTTAGTGATTCCGAACGATGGTTTGCATTGTTGCTCATTCAATATCCCGTTTTCGCTTAAAATAAATTTGCTGCTCAAGAATTTCTTGAGTGTCAATCCGCCTATAGTAGTTGGCAAATCGACGCTTCATCTTCGAAGGTTCCACCTCCTTTTTTAAATTCAGCAAATCGAATAAAACTGTTGCTCGTTACTTACTAAGCCATAACCAACAGTTCAAATCAAAACATCTTTGGGTCTTTAAACATTATTTATAATCATAGTAAATCATAGCAAGAAAAGCACTTCGACTGAGTTCCAATGCTGTGAACGAATGGCCGGAAAGTTGATATGATCGTGAAGTGGTAGTGTAAGAATATCTACTACACCATATTGTCCCATGTTGTAAGAGGCACCACAAGTGAAGAATTACAACAAAAAAACTGTATATAGTTGAAAAAAAACCGCCCGCCAAGCGTAGCAATCATGGCGTATCATATCCCAACAAAAATTGCATGACGGACTTATGGTAGACTGTAACGAAGCGAGCGAATCCCCTTCAGATTCCGACAAAAAAAACACTTTCCAAATAAAAATATTTTACACGATATTATGTGTTCAGTTTTCAAATTTATAGGTGGAATACCTAGCTTTAGCCTCGACTTGTAGATCCACGTAGAACTTTGGCCAAGTAGTTCAAAAAACTACTTTACGATCGGTTTTTTTCGCTATCTATAAAAATATTATGAACGAGATGGAAAAATTTTAAAATATTTGTAGTATATATAAATTAAAGATTTATTATTTTTACGTAAAAAAAGGTCTTATCACCTCATCCTTTAAGACTATTTGTGTTATAAAACGCTTTTGAAATAAAAAAAGTAACAAATCGATTCCGCATTAAAATAATAACAGATAGAAGACAAAGTGTAAGAAGCTCTTTGTTCGAAACATTTTTACATACCTATCATATAGTTTATGAAATAATCATGAAAATCATTAATTGTATCGGTTTATCGATTCATAAAAAATCTACCTGTGCATTGCTCTACCCGTTCGTATTACAATTCAGGCATTCTGAAGATTAGCCATCGGTTCAGCCATAGCAAAGATGAGCCCGGAAAAATAGACAAAATCTGACAGATTTTTTTAATAGCTATTCACATTGAATAAAACTATTATTTACGGATTTTATCGCGTTACTTAATTCTGATAATTTTTCTAATATTGTATTCCAGATTTTAATTACTACTTTAACTTATTTTTATCATCCCGACGTTTCGGGTACTTTACAGCACCCATGGTCATCCCCACCATTAAATTAAATTGGCTAAACCACAAATCCTCGCAAAAGAACACCGATTCCTACCAAAGATGATACGCGAGGCTATTGAAATTAAAAAAACATCAAAATTTCAATAGAGAAGATTAAACCCAAACCCAAGCATCATGATACTATAAACTCATTTTGCGTAAATCGGACAAAAAATTTATAGCCGGACTAACTATGACATTGTGACGTCAAACATCTCATTCCCCCCCCCCCGGGCATGGGTGCTTCCCGAAACGTCGGGATAATAAAAATAAGTTAAAGTAGTAATTAAATGCGATAAAATCCGTAAATAATAGTTTTATTCAATGTGTAGTGTTCGCGTAAATTTAAGAAATCATGATTATTCACGTCTTAATAACATACTAATAACACCCTGATGATTTTGTTAAATAACTGGATTGTTAACGATATTTCAGATGCACACTTCAATTTTATTTATAACCAGTGAACCCGCCTACACTACAGAAAAACTGTGAACGTTGTATATAAAAACATAGCGGCCCGCTCCGGTTTTGCACGGGTATAAAATTTATAGCCTATGTCACTCACTGAAAAAATGATTAAAATCGATCCAGTAGTTTTGATTAATTCATTACTGCCCTTGGCC
>DWHP01004857.1:0-12300 GCA_018247895.1 Parnassius honrathi
ATAATAATATAACAAAATTAAAAAAACATTTTCTATGGAGATATTTTTTCACGATCGTGTGAGCATTATGAGTCGTGCACTTTTGGATTATCCAATTTTTTATCGACGTGTGACATAAAATTATCGAAAAATTAGAAGTAATAGTCAGAAGGTTATTTGTGAAACTTGTGTGTATTTAAAATACTTTAAAAATATACGTATAACATGAGCGCTTAAGACATGTACATTTGGATTTACTAAAAGTTTTCTTTGTAATTTCTTCTTATTGACCTATTAAAAAAAAGGTACATACTTCGTTATAAATAAAATGGTATTTACATAATAATCTTTATTACGGCTTATGTGTTTTGTATGAAGAAATAGATTGTTAGAGCGGTTTTCACTATTCGAATGTCCTTAATTTAACTTAAAATCTACTTCTAATGCGATCTCATAATAAGCGTGGGTAATGACTGGATATTACAACTTGGAAGCCGATAACAACGCGGGGCGAAAAGCTAGTAACTTATAAGTAAAGTATTATTGTGTAGCTCCAGTGATTTAAACGAAGTGACATAAAAACTATTCGATGGTAAGTTGCTATTAAATTTCGTAGCCAACTTAAAACAAAGAAAGCCAAAGATGCGCTGTCGCCTCCGGGACTATGATAGTACACCTCAACAGCATGCAATTATATTAGGCCTCTTTAAATGATTTGTTTTTTTATGTCCTCTTTAAATGGGATTTACATCAAAAACTTTTTAGTAGCAGCCCGAAGTCGTGTAAGTTAGTGGTGTTTTACACAGGTGCCTCAAAAAGCACGTAAAACTTGTTGACATTGCGCTTGATCTCTCCCCAGTCGTGTTGGATTTCTGCAAATTTTAATTATGCCTAATCTCACGCTCCTCGTGTATGCAATGTGCTTAAAACGTAGTACGAATTTTCCGCTTCACGTATTAATATACAGATGCTGGTTTTTTGTATTATTCTTCACACCGATACACAGCGGTGCACGAATTGCTGTTTTGCGCCAAAAACAGGTAGGCATAAAGGCCACCCAGATGGAATTATATGCAGATATTTTTATTTATCTTACAATGAAATTCGTAGAATTGTAGGTATGTATAACACATGTAAAATGTTTGCGTAAATGTTATAATATAAGATAAATATTCAAGTAATTTAAATTACATAATCTGCATTTTCCCACGCTCCGTGCATAATCCTCACACCGGACACGGCGAATCGTTTTGTAACTTGATCTGTGTTTGGAATGGTAAATTATCATATTTGTTAAAATGCAAATTTCTTCTCTATCTAAGATAATTTAAATTTTGCCCATGTTCCGTTGTTTTCGATCTAATCACGTATTCTGTCGTTAGAAATATCGTAAAGCTATTTGCACACTGGACTCCTTAGTGGTTTTGGTGATACGTGAATATATGTATTACGTGATTTTGATTTCACTTTAAGAATAACAAATGTTTTACAGTTATATTTAAAATGGCTGTTATGCTTATGTCAAATAAACCAGACTAATTATATTGATACATTTCTAATTTATCATATATAAGGATTGTAAAACCTTTAGGTTTAATAGAGTTTAATAAATTTTCAAATTTTCGTCACAACTCGATCGTCACAATCTTGTCCTACATTCACCGCCAGTAAGAGAGTGTATTCATCATCATTATCAGCCTCCTGGACATGGACCTTTCTCAGGACGCCCCATATAATAGCTCGGTCTTAGGTGCTTATGGGCACTGTTACACGCAATATTAACAACCATCTCGCGCAGATAGTCGCTCCAGTCAAGGCGTGACCCACATTATACTTGAGAGCACGGTCGCCGGTCCTTTGTTAAAATTGATATATGAAAGATGTTTGGTTTATAAGTTACATACATTTTCAATAGATTTTCTATTTGTACATTTTATAATTGGTGATATTAAAAGCGATGGAAACTAAAACATTTTTATGAGCATTTTCCAGCGGTAACATAATTTTGCGGTAAGGGTACATGTCTTAATCTAGGACGTGACCATGTTGTAAATAGTTAATTAATTAACATATGTCAAATTAAATGATAGTTTATAAAATAAACA
Organism: Parnassius honrathi; assembly: GCA_018247895.1. Classification (NCBI taxonomy): domain Eukaryota; kingdom Metazoa; phylum Arthropoda; class Insecta; order Lepidoptera; family Papilionidae; genus Parnassius; species Parnassius honrathi. The sequence continues at coordinate 2,085 of DWHP01004857.1, forward strand.
TTGTAACTTATTTAGTCCCAAAGTTTCTTTCTAACAATTTACTTTCGTTAAGCAATCCTTTGTCTAAAATCGTACACATTGTATTAAGTACATCATAAATTAAAAATGTCAATATGAATAAAAGCCAAGCCTTTTGATACAACTTAAGAGTAGCAAAATATTATTATGTTAAGAGGCTCTTAGAAAGGTACTCTGTTTCGTCCTTTGTGTACGAGTTCACGTTGAAAATAAGAGAGAAGCACATGAACACAGAAGCAATACATTATGGTAATTATTAATAATGTCTTGTGCGAAAGCTATTATTACATACATCGAAGCAATATTTATGTTCGAAATTACATTTAAATATCCTCATAATGTTTTTCTTCACGAAACATTTATATACATGTTACCGGCCAAACCCGATTTTAGGATAAACTAGTTTATCCTAGGCCAAACTAGTTCATCCTATGCGTTAGGAGAAACCGGTACAGACTAGGCCAATTTGGTCCGTTCTATGGACGATAGGACAAACTAGCTTAGCCTAGGCTGAACTGGTTTAGCCTAACATGAATAAGTACACTTTAGGATAAACTAGTTTTTCCTCGTCAAAGATGTTTAAACGGGTTCGTGTCGAGACCTGTGTATCCAGGAAATCCCCTGATCGTATTTTTCACACACCGCGCATCCCCCGCTATCGTATATCGTTTGTTGATTTTAAATGCTCATTCAGCTTGGAATTGCGGATGTGTTGTTATAACTTGTGTTTTAAAAATATAAATACTACTTAAATAAAATTTTAAAGCTTAATACAGTTTCGTTTTGTGTAATCATGGATAAGCCTTCCACATCTAGTAGACAAGCTGATCAAAAACAGCGGAGAGAAACGTTTTTGACAGAAATTTTAGAAAGTGAATATAAAAGTGGAAGATGCTTTAAAGTCGGAAAAAAGAACACCATTAGAACAAAGATGACTGAAACGGTTTGGTGTGCTAAAATCGGAGTTGTAATAAAACTAATAACTCTGACGGATGGGAATATAAAATACTATCTACAGGCTGATAAGCTTTATGATGTGACCGATATGCTGTCAGCCGAGACATAAAAAAATGCTAATATCACAAAAAAAATGATAAACCTCTATTTATCAATGTTGTGATGTGAGTCAAGAAAAGAAATAAAAAAGAAGAGAGGACTAGTTTCAAAACCGATTCTTCACGCTGTAATGAATAGCAGATTTGATCGATTTTCAAACACAACCAGATGGACAATTCAAATTTAGTGTGGTTTACCAAGACCATCTAACAAAATTTGTTCTTTTGCGTGCGCTAACATCGAAGAGAGCGGCATAAGCGGGGTACCACCTGAATGATATATTTGTAACAATAGGCGCGCCGTGTATTCTCCAATCTGACAATAGTAGCGAATTTGTTAATAATGTGATAAGTGAGCTCATGACTCTTTGGCCAGAACATAAAATTTTGCAAGGTAAACCTAGGCACAGTCAAAATCAGGGTTCCATTGAACGCGATAATCAAGATATAGAGAACAAGTTCTTAGTTGATGGACAACGATTTAACAAAATGGTCGGAAGGCTTAAGATATGTCCAGTTCATGAAAAACCACGCCTATCATTCTGGAATAAAATAATCGCCTTACAAGGCCTTATTTGGGGTTGAGCCTAGAGTAGGACTTTCGACTTCATCTTTGCCGCAAGAAATAATAAATGATATTCAAGACGAGGATGATCTTAGAAAAATTATCGAAGATGATTCGAATTGTGAAGATAATGATAGCGGCATTATGCAAATTGCCACACAGAACATTCAAGATGCTAGAAAAACGTCGGCGGAAAATCTTGAAAAGCAAGCTAAAAAAATTAAAGCTTCTCCGGACAAATCCCATCCACCCGCCAACATTGGAGACAACATTACTATACCAATCCCAAACGTAGACAAAGGAAGAGGTGACCTCAAAAGATCATTGGGGTTATCCTTCAGAGAAATGATGAGGGCCTTTACAAATTTGGCACCAAATATGGTGTATTGCAAAAATTACATTGCAGGTCCAGGTTTTTTACTCACTGGATTATTAAAGCCCATGTTAATAATATAATTAAATGTCGATATTACCATATTTTTCTGGTCATTGAAAATATTAGCTATGACTTGTTTTTTCTTTTCTTTCAGAAATGAATTCGATATTTGCATTCAGAAATTTTTAAGGGTGGGCGATGTCAACCAAGATATTGAATTATCGCTGAGGACTGCAGTCACTAAACGTTTGGTTGGATCAGAGCAAGGATTTGTAAGTTGCAGCTGCGTAAGGAACTGTTTAGGAAACAGGTGCATATGCAAGAAAAAGACAGTGCTGTGCAGTTCCAAATGTCATCAGATTACACCATGCAAAAATAAGTAGTACACTAAAAAGTTATATAATATAGCGAATATATATACACATATAAGAAAGAATGAAGTACTTCGGCCTCCAGTTAGTTGCTGGGGTTTCGAGGGCCTAGTCCCATAAAATTGCGAAGGTGTCAGGTGTTATGCATAGACTGCTGCCCCATCTAAGGCACGTCCATAACTTTTTACGAGGCACTCCTATGAGCGAAAAGGCAAGTCATTCGACGCTGTAGATACTAGATCGACAGTGTTCATTGGAGTATAGCTATACGTATCATACGAGGATACAACGGACAGCTATGAACGCAAATGTGTTATCGGCTTAATTTTGCCATATTTGAAGCTAGCATACAGTGGCGACTAGGAAGATGCACGCAAATAAATACCGCATAAGGTTGCACGGTGATTATCTAAGTAAGGTTAGGACTCCGCGTACCATATGAATACGCGTATGTCAAGCGTGGGAACTAGAACGGACGATTCTGATGAGCCGCATAGATCGAAAATCCACACTTCTGAGATGAAGTCCCCGATTACATTCCAAACGGCGATCCCGGGACCCACCGCTTACGCTGATAGTGACCACCATTTAGTCAGTAGAGATTCGGCGTAACCTTTTCGTTGCCTCCGCGGATGGTAGTCACATTATACACTCATTATTGCAACAAAAGGTAAAAGTAAAAAATTTAAGAGCAGCTGTTGACGGCTAGGCCTAGGAACTGCATGTGACAACAAAGTAGTTGTTAATTTCTACATAAATGTGTTAAAATAATTGATTTTAAATGACTGTAAGTTTTCCTAAAAATAATAGAATACAATAGTTTTCTTCCGCGTACGACCTTCCTGTGGAATAGTTTACCACCGGTGGTTTTTCTGAACCGATACGACCTAGGGATCTTCAAGAAAAGAGCTTCCTCCTTTCTAAAAGGCCGGCAACGCACCTGAAATTCACATGGTGTTGCAGTTGTCATGGTTAGCGGTAGTCACTTAACAACAGGTGAACCGTATGCTCGTTTGCCCCCTCTGCTATAAAAAAAGATTGAGAATGTTTTGTTATCAGTAAAAAGGTCAACGGATTTCTTCACTAACCATATAAATAGATCAGATGTATATATTAACTACTCAGTAATAGATTTAGGTAACACTTTTGTTGAAAACCTAGATATATAAAAGTAATAAACACTATCGTTAAATACTCATAAGCTTTTCAGCGCTTAGTTTCTGGCTTACTGCCAACACTAAAATCATGGGTTATAACGGAACCGTCTATGTAGGTCAAGGAAGGAAAACTTGATTGTTTGAAAATAAATTTCAATGTTTTAAGCATACTATTTAAATACAAAAAGTTCTATTGATAATTTAATGAAGAGGTGAAGTGACTTACTCCTTTCCTGAGATTTCTGAGCTTCTATGTTTGATTCTGATCTGAATTCATCTAGATGCAAATTTGTGGCGAAATATTTTTAAAATTAAAGCACTGAGGATAATTTTTATTAATTTATACGCTAGAAAATGCACAAAATGAGATTTGCAAACGATAATTAACTTCCCAGTGGGAAGTTACTGTAATGGGTCCGATTTTGCAAATTGGAAATTTTAACGTATCTCCACGTTTCAAGTTCTTTTAGATTCGAATAGTATGGTTTTTAAGAGGAGATCCGTGTGCACACACGGACATCTTCTTGTAAATGTATGTATGTATGTTTGGATTCAATTTTCGCCTTGTGTATCTCGAGGACGAGTTTCATTTAACGCATAAACATGTAACTTAGACCTCATTAAATTTTGAGCAAAATCGGTCAATTCGTTATTTGTGCCGAATGAAAAATAGTATAAAATATTAAAACATGATATTTTTTTTATTCTTTCCACTGGGTAGTTAATCGTGTGGACCTGTAGGGTCGCACCTGGACTCTTTTATTTTATAATTTTACCACTTTACCCATTAAAATATGTTAAAAGTACGAAATTTCTATACGCATGATATTTTAATTTTATTCCATCTGATGGTAGTTATGATGCGATACATGTCGAAAGTGGTGAAGCGTTTCTGAGGGCTTTGTTTGGCTGTGGATTTGTGAGGGACTATTATGATGATTATAATAAATGACAATTCAATATAATTATCATTTAGAAATGAACAAAAGAATCCGGTAAAAACTCAAATTAATTATCAGATATTTACCAAAAAATAAAAGTGCAAGATTGGGACCTGAACTGCGACTATTAGGCCCTAAAGGGTATCAGATTTAACATTTAAAAGCCACTCGTAAACAATGTTGTAAGTGTAGAGAACATGTCGGCAAGAATTGTGTACTCAGAATCATTATACAATTTTATTAAAGGTTATACAGGCTTACGCATCAATTTCGGCACATGTGTAGGAAGAGATGTGTGAGAATATTTTTAGAGCCATGAATTTTCCAAAAACCAACAATGCGGTGTTTATAAAGGAAGACGCAAAACTATGCACAAGAGAGAAAGTTAAACCAAAATTAAGGAAATTCAGAATAGAGCAACGCAACTCAAGGAGTCAACAGCTAGCTGGCTTTATGAATAAGTAGGGACTCTCAATTAACCAACTTAACTCTTTCTTTCAAAAGTGGCATCACAGAAAGTAGACCTGGTCCAGTCTTAATGGTTCCACGAAAAATGTGATTGACTTCATTATGACGACCAGATGTCAAGTGTTCAGTGACGTTTCAGTGATCGCAAAGGTAAAAACTGGTAACGATTTCCAAGTTGTGAGACGCAAATGTTAAAAAAAAGTTGTAGTCTCGTGTCTTCTTCCAAGGGCCCGAAAACTTTCAGGTTAAATAACTAAATAATTTTAGTGCCCATAAGATTGCAATATAGTGGCAGATATAAGTGACAAACTCGTGGAAACAATTCATGCATTCATAGCCAAGTTTATAAGACCCGAAGAAGAACGCAAATTTGACATTCAAAATAACTCAAAATTATTAATTTGACCCCAATACCCAAAACGGCGATACAATCGCCAATTTAATTGACCTTTACATCAAATCTTCATATTAGCAGCAGTGGTCTGTTAGAGACTGCAAAATTAACTACTACCTTTAATGCCCATGTCACGCATTGTTCTGTTATAGGCTAACACTTCCACGCAAAATTAAAAGTATAAACTTTACATTTGCGAATTTTCAATGCATATTTAAGACCTTTACTGAAAAGACTATTGGTCCGTAGGATCCAACTGCGATTAGGTTTGAAAAGGACAACTCATTTTTGCTGTTACTCACAAGAGGAATGGGTTATTTTCGTCTAAAGTATTAGGACTATATAATTATATTATGTTAATAAAAACATAGATTTAAGTAATAAATACATAAATAATGTTTATGTTGATAAAATATACATATTTTGTAGGCAGCTTTATTACAAACAAATATTATTCTATTTTATTTGTATTAAAGTCGGTAAGCTATCTATTGGTTAACCCTTAAATGCATGATTTTTCCTTTCTAAGTAAATAAAATTTATTTGGGTGTAAGTTTAACTCTATATTAAGGTAAAAATAATAATAAAAAAATATCCATAAAAATATTTCTTTTTTCTAAAAATAATGGGTTGGTCGAAATTTAAATCATTATGTCATCAGAACTGATCTATTGGCAACAAATATTTATAGAGACAATAAACTACTTGTGGTATTTATTGAAACAATTATAGTTTTGGTTGGAGCACAGGCTTACATTACATTTGGAACAATATATAGTAGAATATCCCTTACAATTAGGGTATTTACATCACAAGGATCCCCCTACCAAAGGCCAATGATCTTGCTCATCTCTTCGAAATTCTTTTGGTAGGACCACTGATACAGCACTTCTTTTCTTTTGGCCCGTATGTCTTTTTTTAAAAGACTAGAACTCTTTTATTTATTCTTGCTATGCCCATGGTGCAGAGTACCAAGACCAGTTCATTTCTAAATGTACCTAAATTTAGGATATCTTTCTTAGGTACATTTTTAAAAATTAAATTTTTTTATTCATTATGCAGGCATTTATCACTGCCAGGTCCAAATATACCATATTCTTGACATGAGCCTTATTCTGTGTTAAATAGTACACCAATGGCAGAAATGTTTAAAATAGACAATGTGACTGACTTGACTTGGTATATCCCAGGCTAAAAAAGGGATATTATTGCTGGTTGAGCCTAAATGTGGTTCATTTTCAGAACTGTTGGTAAGGTCCTGCCCAGCATATATATCAAAGTTGTATGCAAAAATATCGAATCTTTGCTGACTGAGGCTTGTTGGACAAGTACCTTATTAGATATATTCTAAGTTTCTTTTTTCCAGATCTGTTTTCGTTTATCTAACAATCCTAAAAATATATGTCCTGTAGGGGCACTATTGTCTACTACCTGGTTGTCTATTGCCTCATTTTAATCAAGGGAGGGTCACTTTCGTAGTTTTGTGAGTTTTTTGTGTCCTCCTCATTACTTTCTAACATATTCGGTAAGTCATCTCCATCGTAACATTCAGGCACATTTTCTCCTCTTCATCGGACTTCTCCATGTCATCTTCCGACAACAACCCACCTTCCAAATATGCTAAATAATGTTCTATGTCTCTGTCATAAATAGTAAGATACCAACACCTGGAAACAAAACCGAAACAAAACTATATCAAACCATAGCACTTCACTTATTTTCATATAAGCTAAATGAACGCCATTACATGATGATGTAAATTTACATCAAGAGAATTTTGGTTTGTTTCTACATATTTTACTATTTATAACAGAAATAAAGACATAAATCAAAATCATCACCAAGCAAAATGTCGAGTATTGAGATTTTGAAATAACATTTGACAGCTTCTTTTTTCTGTAAACTTCTTTTTTATTCATTCGAAAACATCACTACTGTTGCGTAAAAGTTACGGTGTACAAAAAATACGATACACGTACTCTGTGAAAATGAGAAAATGGCATTGAATTGGTTGATGGAAATTTCTATCACAATGCATTTAAGGGATTTTGCATTAAATTACATCTTATATGATTAATGCATTTAATTACATCTTTATCAGATTTGAATAAGCGTGGCGTTAGAATGTAGCTTAATGGTGCATCAAATAGTTTTTGCAACAATTCATGCGTTCAGAACCAAGTTTTGTAAGATCCGTCGTAGAAGAACGTAAAAACTTTCCAATAACGCTATTATGACTGTTAGAATGAAAATAAACGTGCGTTTTTCAGCAAATATGAGCATAAAGGCAACTAAACAATCAGATCTTTGAATACGTGCCGCGAGACTTGCGTAACTTTCCGTCCGTCCTGAAGGAATAGTACAGCAAAGTAAATGACATAACTCAAAACTTCATCAATAAAAATACAATATTTCTCTCACAGCATTCATTCTCGGCTGTTGTGGTTTTCTCCTGGCATTTTAATGTTTTTTCAGAACATTTCGATATTTTCCTGGAAATTATCAACAAATTTGTCATATCTGTCTGTCTATCATTTCATACTATTTTTTGCTTTTTCCTTTCACATATTTTTGACATGGAAATCTCTCGTTTTCTCTTTTTCTTTCGATTAAATCATCCATACAGTCAAAATTAACAATTTAGGTCGCTGGGTTATCTACTTGAATTTATTCTTATTTATTTATTAATAAAGAAAATAATCAGAACAGATAGTATTACATTGGACATTTATTATACAAGGGAATATATGTTAGTCGCACAAAAAACAGACAAGAAGGTGAAGCGGGTGATACAAAACGCCGGTAACCACTTGATGCGTCATTAACCTACATTCAGACTTTATGTATATTGATAAATTATAACGCATGAAATGTTTACTACACCAGACAGCTTACCAATTTTATCCCTATTATAAAAATCAATCGCTGTCCGTTAGTCTTACTAAAACTCTAAAACGATTCGAACAATTTTGATCAAATTTTTTGAGTGCGTTTAAGTGGGTCGTGCTGGTGAGACAAACCTGCGCCTTGTAAAGTTACAGGCGGTGTACTGCTATGAAATACTGTTCCAGTGTGTTGAGTATTCCAAAATTTTTAGAGGTCAATTTGGCCTTCTCTGCCAAGTGGCCATGAAACTGCACGTCAATCGATTTGTCGATGCCGAGGATTCCGATACCGGCTGAGGCTAATAGCAGTGCCTTGAAACTGAGGAGATACGACGAAGGGGTTTTGAGTGGTGAACGCGCAAACTTGTGCTTACAGGAGATTGAACTGGACTAGATATAGTCGCCCCCAGTCCGAGACTTTTTTCAACAGTCTTGACTTCGGATACAAATTTGTCTCGTTACTCAGGGATATTTTCCCGAGAAATATTGGCACGGCCGGTGTCTAATATTTCGTATGTGCAAGATTTACCTAACGCTTCCCTAGATGGCGTTAGGATCAAATTAGATAGCGGTATGGTTGCGTTACTGAGCAAACCATATATGTATTTTGGATTTTTATTGATATGAGCTTTTTTACTTGTGAAATAAATCAACGAAATTGAACAGTTGGGTATTTTATTGGGTGTTCTCGCCTTCTGACCTTGATAAATCTGTACATGGCCCTTCGAATTGGATTGGCGTGAAGGGGTTTTTGGTAGCCATCGCTGGTGGTGGTGGTGGTGATTATTACCACGCAACGTTAATACCGGGCAGTGGATTGCTGTCCAGAACATCCCTACAGCGGCGCGTTAGCGGTGGCGTCATCGAAGCAGAAGATCTGGCCGGGTGCAGGAGGAGGCCGGCCGTTGCGTGGAGAAGTCAGGCATAGGAGTTCGCGGAGCCGCCACAAGAGGGCGCTACAAGTGCGGCTTGAGACGTCGATTACCTATCAGTGTCGGTGAGAGCATAGTGTAGAAATTGTGAGTACATTTTCAACCTTATTGAAAGGAAGAATTTAACTTAAACAATTCAAGAAAGTGCATTGAAATTTGAACCTTAAATTCACTAGATAATTAACTTTGCCTTCGGTAGTATTAGTTCGGACTTGTAATAATTTTAAGCAAAAAGTGGTTCAGACGGGGACTACGCCCTATGCCGGATTTTACTCAAAAATACAAGTTTAAAACATTTGTAAATTTTAAACGATAAAAAAGGACTTTGAAAAATATCGAAGTGCTTCAAAGGAATTTTCTTGTTGTTTGTGGTGTTTTTTGAATGTTTACTGGACAGAAAGTTTATTTAAAGGGTTTTTCTTAGTTTTTAAGAAATTTGTGACATTACCTACTTGTTTTTTTTTAGTATTAAAAATGGAGTCACTAATTGACATTTAGAAAGACATTAATGCTAAAATGCTCAAGTCAAAATCTAACTTGTCCTAAATATCGTCTAATTGTTTGTTATATAGAAACAAGAATTGAAAACTTAGAACAACAATGGCAATTATTCGACAAAATTATTAAGTGAGGTAAAAAATTCTGATTTATTTAATTGAAATTATTATAAGAACGGTTTATATGATGAGGTCATAAAGTTTTATATGCAGTTTAAAAGCGAGCTGAAAAAAATATTAAACAATATGAAAATGTCTAGTGAAACGTGTAATATTAGTCGAGAAGCTAGCTGTAGTATAGGATCTAGAAACTTTAAGTTACCTGAGGTTAAGATACCTGTGTTCTCTGGAAATTATAGTGAGTGGCAGACGTTTAGGGATTTATTTATAGGGTTAATACACAATAATAAAAATCCAGACGGTGCGCAGAAGTTATATTACCTTAAAAGGTACTTAACTGAAAATGCAGAGCAATTTTTAAGAAACATTAACGTAACGTCGGATAATTATTCGGTTATTTGGGCAAAATTAAATACAAGGTATATATATATATATAT
>DWHP01004858.1:0-12298 GCA_018247895.1 Parnassius honrathi
GTGCTTGCGCATACACTTGGGCACTATAATTCTGTACTGTGCCCATGGCTAGTCTCCGTTGAGGCTGGCCGCCGTGACCGAAATTCGGTCGGGAGGACATTATTATTATCATCATTATTTTTTATATTTAATAACCTACATTGAATAAAAAGTAACATCGACAGAATGAGATTTTTGAGACTTTTTGGAACATTTTTACTGTTAGATCATAATTGTGCGTTCGAAATTAGTTCACCACTAAGTAACTCATACGCATAACTATTTTAACATCAAAGTATTATAATTGCCATTCCGTTTGCCAAAAGTGGCAACTATAGCAAATCTCCCCCTATGAAGCAATCCACGGGAGAGGCCTATGTTCAGAAGTAAACTTTTGATAGGCCATTACGAAATGAACTAATAAATTATAATTAACTTCAGTTGTATTACTTTAATTGTATTATTATAAAATATCATGTACATTTAGTATTTTACTCAAACTTAAGTTTATAAACCTATTATAGTAAACCGTTCAATATCTGCTTTGCCCTACTTTCATAAACACTGACCATATAATTTCACGTCATTTTGTTTTATTTCGATAATTATCTATTATGCTTATGAGACGTGGGCACTTATTACTGCAACAGTCAGGCTGGAAGCTACTTCTACTTATAATTAAGCTTGAGTAGGTACATATAATTCTCAAATCAAAAAGCATGTGGTTTTCAATACACATTTTTCTTGAAAAAAAAATAACATTAGCTTTCAATTACGAGAAATTAGAAAAATAAAAGCAAAATTAATTTTATTACAATAAGTGGGTGCATGAAAGCCTAGACAACTCAACAAAGGTATTTGCTGTGTTATCAGCACACGAAAGCCGTTATTTAAATTGATTCAGTAATTGGAGCGTGTCACTCGAAATTGTCATTTGTGATTAAGTTCCGCGACGCGGCAACTATACAATAAATTGCCCGAGCCATCACCGAAAAATAAGGACAGACTAATGACCGATGGCTTACACGGAGAGCTCGAAGCGGCCGAAGCGAAACCTGATATAACGCACGTACTTAGAACGAATCATTTAATAAAACAGTGAGTCTGTAACTATTTACAACCGTGAAACAACTTTATGATTTTTTAAATACGGATTATATAATACTAATTTGCTACTGAAGTTTTAGTGATTAGGTCAGCTCGACCGGGAAAGGATCATGCTCGCACAGAATAGTAGCGTTAAATAGTAGCACACTGCTTATGTGTTATTTCGTATGGTGACTGAAGAGAATGGGAGTTTTTTTAGTGATAACGATGCATCCCATCTTACTCTACAGGGGTGGCATTTTAATTCTTCTATTTCATCGAGATGTATTTGTCTATGGGCCACATCATGGGTACTGGAAGCCCGTTTGTAACCCCTATTTATAGAAAAAAACACCTACACAATTAACAATTACTGACAACTAATGCTACAGTTGGTTGGCACTTTTTAAACCGGGGGGAGGGGGGGGTTTAACCCACGAAAAATAGGTGTTACAAGTTTGACCGCTGTGTGTGTCTGTGGCACCGTTTCTCTTAAACGAGTGAACCGATTTGGGTGCGGTTTTTTTATTTAAAAGCAAGTTTTCTAGCTGTGGTTCTTAGACACGTTTTATCAAAATCGGTCATCATCAGCTTTTTGTTTCGGGGGTTTTTTAAATTTTCAATTAAGTTATATCTTCGGTAATTATACTGTTTCCCTAGACACTTTAAATCGGAATACAGTACTGAACGTGTTTACTGCTCAGTGTCAGAAATAGGTAAAGAGGTTCGAATCCAGTATTCAGTACTAGTAATTAAATTACTAGTAATTCATCATCAACACAACAGACTCGTTCCTATTATAACCAAATACATTAAGGATATCATATAACAAACAAAAGTTCATGATAAAAACAAATAATATACGTAAACGCCGACCAGAGAACTGCTCTGTGGTAGTGGTCTACGAGAATACATCCCTCAATGTAAATCCCTTTTCATTCCATGACATAAGAGTTGACTTTATTAATCTACAAAAAAAATCAAGAGACCTCCGAAAGATAGAGATATCACTATCACAAAAAAAGTAAATTTAAAACCGTAAAAAAGTAACTTGAAATAAACAACTACATTAATATAAATATCAATAAATATCTCAGCGCGGTCAAACTTTATGGCGAGATTAAAATAAATCATGCCGTCTCTCATAAGCACATGATGTCATGATCATGTAAACATTGAGAACAAAGGTTACGCGATACAAGCCAAAGAGGTTCACGATGGACCGTGACCCAGATTGCGTTTTATTCGTAAAATCGAATCCAGTAAGACTCAAACAAACATAATATATATCTACATTTAGTATAGTTTATCCTACCGAATGAGTAAATTATTTCGATAAAGTTAGAGTGAAAAACGAGCACAAAGTCCACCTGATGGTAAGTGGATGCTGTGACCCATAGACATCTACATAAATCATCCATAAAGAATTAAAATGCAGAATGCGTTGTTACTCCCGAGGACTAAGATTCTATTATTCTGTGAGAGCGTGGTCATACTCCCGTAGACGCATTTTCAGTGGAGCTTTAGCTGCAGCGTGGCTCCATCACATCTAATTATTTATAATTTCAAATAGTAGTGGTAAGATGTAACAAAGGAAACATTCGTTTTCCACGCTTGTAAAAATCCACAATTTTGATTTGGAGCAACCTCAGAGCGACGTCGTTTCCGTGTCTTTTCATATTTTGTAACGAAGACTTAATGGTAAAGTCTATCGTTTTACAAAACTTTAGTAACAATAACAAAAATATAAAGCTTTCCATCTATTTATTATACAGTGTTCACTGTTCATGTCGTAAAGAAGATGTTATGGACTGATATGGTTTCGAGATCGAAATCTGTGGATCAAACTCTTCAATATCTTAAAACAAACTGTGATAAAGAACAGCAATACTCTTTTACATACTAGAACAAAACTAGTTGAATATATAAGAAAACGAACACATATTGTAACAACTACATAAAGATGAAAGTATTGGGCGTGAGTCATTATTTAACAATGTTCCAGTGAGTCAGTTATATACATAATATTTTATAAAATTAACGTTACCATAATATGCGTAAGGCGTCTTCACTGCGACCACGGACCATACATAATATCGAATAATAGTTACAAAAATGGTAGTACTACCGCTAAACTGCGATCCAGTAAATATCGGGTAATTATCAAATTTTTGTTACTAAATTTGGATCAAATAAACAATAAACTTGGTTACTTCGTGGCTCAGCGTTCGCCGCAAATTTTATACAAGTTAGATCCCCACTAGCACAAAAAACTATTATGTTAATTGTAGTATTAAGTGCTGGTTTTAACCTACGAGTCAGTGAAGAAAAACGTCATGCAAAAACCTGCATGAAAAACAAATAAAAAATACCGAGAACATGTGAAGTCCGTCAACACAGAAGACAATCAGAGAGAAGTCAGACAAATCTTCCTTACTTCCGACCCTAATATTTCTTAATCAAAATCTACCAGGCCATCTACAATAATATCACTTGAGCGTGAATACATGGCCACCGATAGATTCGAGCGTGGCGACTACAAAAAATCTTCAATAATTGCCATGTTTATCAATTGATAGAATAAGAAATCCTCAGATCACTCAACCCTATCGAAATCTGCTTGTATTAACTTCTCTTTCGCAGAGTATATTACAAAGCAATGTAGAGTAACAAGCATGTACTTTAATAGATAGCCCTTACATATCTATATTTCTCAATCTAAACCTACCAGCCATCTATAATATCACTAGAGCGTGAATACGTGGCCACCGATAGATTCGAGCGTGGCGATTACAGAAAATCTTCAATAATTGCCATGTGTATCAATTGATAGAATAAGAAATCCTTAGATCATTCAACCCTATCGAAATCTGCTTGTATTAACTTCTCTTTCGCAGAGTATATTTACAAAGCCCTAAAATTAAAAGTAAAAAGTATTGTTTTGGAGCTTACAGAAAAAGCAGTTTTTAAACTGAAAATTGTTCCAGGCCTTTTACATGTGCAATTTATACACAAAAGCTCCACGATACAGTTCGAGATTAAACTGGGATGTTACCAAATCCCAGAAGCAACCTATTGCGTAAATTAAAGTGAAATTATGTATTCACACTGCTGGGCCATGCGTTCTGTTATGTACCCAATTCTAAAATTCTATTGAATGGTCTAAGAAGAAACCTCTTTGAAAATATTAAAATAACAGCAGTGATTATAAACACCAAAGAATATTATTACCTACGTACGCTTAGAATGTTTCAAAAATAGTCACGCTATAGCGTCATTTAAATTACATCACTATGGGCGCGACACGTTACTGTTTATCTAACCATAAACGCGACATTTGAACATATTCATAACGCCTTCGCTTACGATGCTTTTATTCACGTCCTGCGAACGCTCCATACGGTTTACTTATGTCCTTAAAAAGAGCCGTCAGCAATACAACTGACTACCAAATTAGGAAATTCTTGCATCCTATGGATGGGCACAAAGAAATGACAAATGGCATTTGGATGTAGTAAATGTCAGGAGATATGCCGTGCGCGAAGTCATTGAACACAAGTAACTCGAAAATGCACTTAAAGGGTAACCATGATGAACTGACAATATTCTGTTGTCAAGCTAGTGACACAGTTGCCCAACCGCCTTGGCAAAATCCCCCATAAGAGGAAATCTTTGGGGGAGGCCAATGTTCAGCAGAGAACTTTCATAGACTGTAATGGATGAATAATAGATATGGTGACAACAAATATGATGGTCTTAGTGGTGATAACAACGTTGTGATAAAACATCAAGGCTTCAAACTTTTTTTGGTTTGCGTAAATAAAGCTAGATTGACCGTGCATGTAAACAAAGGATACGACCATTTATGTCATATATTTCGATACTCGCAAACTGACTCACTCAAGGTCTTCACGTTGACCTAGAATCAGGAATTTTAGCAAGGAGTAAGGCCTGACAGCACACTCTACTACTTTCGTGAACCGACTTACACCGTGACATTTTACTTGGAATGGTTTACGAAAATATGAGTAATGTTAAAAACTTTAATAAGTAAGCTTAGTATTTAATATATTTATATCAGTATATATTATATTATCGTCATCGTCAAAGAATATAAAAAATAATTACATTGGGTAAATATGGGTTATGGTGTGGGCGTTCACATAATGAGATAGCACTGCCTTAAAAGTTCAGCGTGAGCGTGATTGATGAGATGTTTCCGGTTCCGTGGAAAGCCTTTCCATTAAATTGACTTTCGCGGCGTTTTTAATGCGCGAGGCCAGGTTAAAGAATATGCTACAAGGTTGTAAGTGTATTTTAATAATATGTGTTATGTAAGTTATAGCTGCTAGTTCGCGCTTCAAGCTCGTGCTTTGATCGCTGCTAGACTATACACAAATTAGTTCGTAAACACCTGTTATAAGTTAGATACTCATCAAAAGTGATGACTTTTGGAAAATATCTAACTGATCTTTATAATTGATATTTCTAAGTGAATTTTGTTGATAACTTAGGAATATATGTAATAATAAATCTACGCAAACTTTCCACCAAACCATTCTAGTGAAAAGATTTATTACGCTAAGCGAATGTATTGTAAGTTTTCAAAATAATTTAATCTAAAATGACAGAAAGAAAGATCTGTTTTAAAAGTACGTGTAAGTGTAAACACCGTTGTCACTAAAACCATAGGCTTTAATATAAAAATATTTATGCGAATTTAAAGGAAAAAAAACGCTATTTTCTTTCATAAAATTTATAAAGTTTCTGTCCGATACCGTCGGTAAATTCATGGATACCCTATGCGCCCGAGTGACGTAATCACAGTAAAGATCACCGCCCGCCCTAGCTACCTAATAAAACACAATAGCTACACATAACCAGTGATGTAACTTTTCCTTCATACTTTCATCCTGGTTTAGGACAAATTTTTAAGGAAAAATTGAGATTTTGCTAAAAAAAATGTTATTTTTCATTTAATTTACGTTCCATAAGTGAAACCAAACCACTGGTTTCAAGGAAGTTCTTTTTAATTATAATCAGCCGTTTTAAGTCCTCAGCATGGCATAACCATCACCATATCAACAACACAAGTCACTTTTGAAAAATTAAACCTGTGGCTCATAAGCATCAAAATCTATCTTCAATTATGAAATAAAATGAAGACGCACTGTCAACATGGGAACCGACATGGAGTGCTTCGTTACCAGGAAAAAACTTCTTCGGTTCTCATCTTTTATCATACGAAACAATTATGCTGTAACTTCAAGCATGTATTTTGTATGTGGTCCTTTCCCGGTAGAGCCGACCCAATTGTACTGCAGGAATATTATACACCGTAGCGTGGCTCTACCACGTAAAAGCTAGCATACATATATGATGATGACATCATGATTATATTAGATCGCAAGGCCATTGTATAACATAGGCCTCCCCCACGGAATGCCCACAATACACGGTCTCCTAAGCACAAAAATCTAAATAATAAGACAATGTTATATAGATTTCTGCGCTTCTAAGCAACCTGTATCTACTGACTTCCTGCATTTCTAAAAGGTTGACACAGCACACGTAACTCAAAAGATTTGTCCATACTCATCAGGCGTGGCAAACAGTTTAATAAGGTGGCGGTAAAAGCAGATAATCTTGCATTGGTAATGCTGCAGTCCAGAAAATTTGGATTCAGCGGTTTTTAACGGTTATTTCACAATCAATTGGTAGACAGCGCCTCCTACATCAATCAGAACCACCACCAGTTAAGGTTCGCATTTGGAGAATAGTAGGTGTACAGCAGTATTTTTAATAGAATCAGTGATAAGCGAGCACATTGTCTACCTAATAATAATGGGATGTTGTGGCCTTAAGACTTCTACAGCTATCCTCGATTAAAAATCAAAAGGCAGATGCGTTGTCACCCCTGATAACTAAAATGGAGTGCCTCGTCTCCAGTAAAAAGTGCCTCCAGTTCTCTAGACTCACCATACACAATACAGCAGCAATTACGCTGGTATTTCGCGAGGGCGCGGTTCTTCCCAGATCAAGCCGACCCATTCGTACAATAACCATAATATAGTTATAGCATTGCTCTACAAAGTAAAGCGGAATACTTATTATTAAAATATAATTGTTATTTTATATACAGCGAGTAGCGACGAACGACATTCAACAAATCAAAGGCGCCACATTCACGCAATTACGTTGAATGCGCGTGCGCAGGGCGGATACGGTGGCTTATAAATAGCCAATGGTCTATTTTGGTCGGGACATAGCGCGCGGTGTCGGCCATGTGCCACAAAACACGACGTCTGGGATTCAACTTGTTAAAATTAATTAAATTCCTATGCTACTGAGTCATGTTACAATGGGATACGTCCTGTGTTTATATTTACACTGATTCTTAACGAAGATCAAAACAAATATTTCGCATTGGGTTTTGTATGTATCATTACAGCCCGTCAAAATTCCACAGCTGTACATACATATATAGGGAGGCATAAATAGCCGGGGAACTTTACAAAGCACTGTCCTGAGACACCATCATCCATTGACTTCCTGCATCTCTTACCAGCTCGTGTCTCATCTAGCGGGAGGTCGTCCTACACTTGATTACCGGTACGAGGCTATCATTTGAGAAAATTTCTTCCCCATCTTCATTGTTCTTCGAGCCATATTGCCGTACCATAGCTTTCAGTTTGTTTTCTAACTTTGTCGGTTACTCTGGTTGTATCGGGTCATCCTTATTTCACTTCTTTTACTCTCTCGTTACTTTTACTACGGTACTCTTCATGATAATGAAGATATTGTAATAAACACCATAAATGAAATTGGAAATTCCTCAATTCCTGTAATATACGGAAATGTTAACGACAAACTTATTTCCTATAGTCAAACTATTTGTCACATTAATTCAATTAACAATCACTGGCATAAACAAACAAAATTACATACTAGTTATATAGCTAAACACGATTGGTATGTGTTCAAAGCAGGGTCAGAAGGCTAGCATAAGCCCGCTCGACAAATATTTATCTCTCCATTTGCCACCATCAGAAATACTTTTCGCGTGGGAACCCGCACTTAAGCCGACCGTATTTCCGACAAATGCATTTCAGTCCTTATAGATTCTTAAGTATAACGCGTAAGGTGCAAAATGCAATTGATCATGCTTTTACAACTACACTATCAATACGTGTAGATGACTTTTTTCCCAGAGACAATTTTTAGCACATATTGCGTAAGAAAATTTTCATTTTTCTAGAAACATTATTTATTTTATGTTAACAGACTATACGAGACCACCCAGAATTTTCAACGTGTATTCATTATTTATGTTAATGGCTACGAGCGGATCTATTAGACGTCAAATAATTTCATCCATTACGTGTTTTTCAATTGTAATAGCTAGAGGCAGAAAAGTTTTCGTAATTAATACACATATAAATAAATTAACATTGAAGGTAACTCGTATGCGGGTGGTTACGTAATTGTAACAGGTTTAATCAAGTGTGAATGAGGGTTTTAATAACTTACAATAGCAATATTGTTTCTTTATAAATTTAATTCAAATATACGGCGATACAGGGAAACTGAAACAGGAGACGGGCATCAGCTCATCTTATCATCTAGCGTGGCAACTATGGCAAAATTTCCTCTAAGAAACAACCTATGGAGGTCTATGTTCTGCAGTGGATTTTTATGGTCTTTTAAGTAACAATAATACATTGATTAAGGAGTAAGAGCCCACTCCCATTTCATTATTTTAATTCTAAATTAATTACTACCACTAATTCTGAATAAATTTATCAAATTCAAATTCGTTGTAATGCATTTCTAAATAAGGGTTAAATTCGTAGCTAATTTAGCTTTTAGTCGAAGTAACATACTGGACTACTAACGGAACTATTATTTGCTTTGTGATCAAATCAGTCTACCTCTTTTAACATTTGCTAGTTGCCACAATGTTTAAGAATGAAGCTCACTTATAAAAAACAGCAACATTAATAATAAATAACAGAACTTAAAATCCAAAGCACGTCATGCACCTACAGAATAGTTCAGTACATTGACCTGCCTTACAACGACCCCTCTAAGAATAATTAAAGAGGGCTTCCTTGCGGATTACGGTGACTAACCTACAGGTATACAAATTCAAATTTATAAATTATTGTGGTATAGAAAAATGAAAAAAAAAATGTTTTTAATTTTTTCTTCTTTATGTTTACAGAATGCCTATAATAAGATAACTTACCGAAAAGAAAAAAGAGTAAAGTAATCTTATACTGAAATTTACAAAATATTTTTCAACTAATTTTTTTTTGTACCGAAACACCTTTTTCATGCTGTAATTTTTTTATAGAATAAGGGTGACAAACGAGCACACAGTCCACCTTATGGTAAGTGAATGCCGTAGCCTAGCCCATAGACATCTACATTCATCCTCGATTAAGAGTCAAAATGCAGACGCGTTGTCACCCCTGAGAACAAAGATGGAATGCCTAGTTGCCAGTCAAGAAGGGTCTCCGGATCTCTACACTCACCATACGAAACACAGCAGTATAAAGCTAGTATTTTACGCTGGTATTCTGTGAGAGCGTGGTTCTTCCCCGGTCGAATGGACCCATACGTGCTACAACCATAATATAAGCTGCAGTGTATAAATAATGTCTATGGACCATAGCGTCCATTTACCATCAGGTGGACTATGTGCTCGTTTGTCACCCTTTATGATAAGGGCCTTATCATATAAAAATAGAGTAAAAGTACTTAATGTTTTTAACTTTTCTCGTTCTTTTCTTGTTTCTGTTCTTTAAAAACATACCGACATCAATATTCTGCTATTTTTGGAAGATAGGGAAGGGTCGGCGCCATGTTTGATTAATGTGTACAGACTAAAAATATACAAAACTGAAATAAGCGAGCCAGACACGCTTCAAAAATAAATTATGTGAAACATGATTAGCATTAATTTTTTCAACGTCTTATAAACACACCAAAGTAACATGTAAGGGAATTCATCGCTTAGCGGCGAGGCGAGTAAAGTAGAAACGCAATCGCCCGAAATAACAGCATTGTCAGACATAAAATTCCCGATGAAGCATTAATGGTTCATTAATTTACTATGCGTTTGAGGTAAACCGCAAGTTTATTTTTAAAAACGATTTCTTACCGAAATATTTTCCCTGTTAGAGACATTACTATGGTTAATTATCAAAATGTAACTGAAAGCGTAAAATTTTTGTATAAATATACACAGCGAAAACTTTTTTTATATATAGGATGGGGCAACAAACGAGCACACAGTCCACCTGATAGTAAGTGATTGCTATGGCTCATTGACATCTACATCTACCCCCGATAATGAATCAAAATGCAGATGCGTTGTCACCCGAGGACAAAGATGGAATGCCTCGTCTGCAGTAAAAAGGGTCTCCGGTTCTCTACACTCACCATACGAAACATAGCAGCATTAAGCTACTATTTTACGCTGGTATTCTGTGAGAGCGATCCAATCGTGCTACAACTATACTACTAATATAACTGCAGCGTGGCTCTACCACGTACAATTTATTAATAAATATATGACCGGTTAATTTATTAATCTATTGATTAGTTTTTTTTCTTGTCACTTTATTTTTAGTTTAAGTTTTAAAGCCATTCATTCTAAATTACGCATGTAGTAATTTTTCTATTTAATTATTTATGGCACAGTAGGTCAGACATTGCACCCTGGGCTACCCTGTCGCTGGACAGAAGTAATGCTTGCCAGCTAGCGCATTCATGGACAGGCCGATATCTAGGAGACTTAGAGAGGCTAATAATATCATAGTTAAATAATCGTTAGTAATGACGTTTTAAAAACGTGTGGTTATGGTATTATACCTTTATATATAGCCGCCACCTGGATCTGTCAGCATTTTGTGATTTTATGCTCAGTAAGTGATCCTAAACCTAATTTTATAAAAATGGATCGGAAATTTAGTGCAAAGTTGACCAAAAAAAAACGTCTATTTTTACTGTACTTGTAGTCCTGTTATTAAAACTATTGATAAAAAGCATACAATAATAAAACGTAACTGCACAATTTTTAACGTAGACATTGAATTTACATTTCAAAATAAATACTATAGTAAAGGTTACAATTACAGTCTCACCCGTCGTTGTATACAAAACTTTAAGCAATAGAATAACATTTGATTGTGCTTTTTGTTATCGCAATAAGGGCTTTTCGAACTTTGTTGTAGTTATTAGTTTCCTGGTAATTTCCGGAACTTAAGGAGAGTACCGGCAACTTACGTACTGTTCTAATAATGAGGTAGTAAAATAATAACGAAAACCATTACGAAAGAAAGGTATTCATAATAGGTTTTAAACTACGTTTAGTATTTTCCTTATTTATAAGAACGAATATATAGCGTTAAGCTTTTCACCGACATTCGTTGGCATTTTTTTAAAGAAAACAAATTAAAATCGCGTAATATATAACAAACAAGGGTGATCTTGTAAAGCAAATCTATATTTCTTAAAATAAGCATCTTCATTGATAAAATTACACCAGCTGTTGACCTTCAGAAATAACTGAAAGCGCCGTAGTAAACGCGGTATCGAATGGGCTAATTTTCGTTTAGTCAAAAACCTAAACGTTATGAGCACCATAACTATAATACATAAATAATAGAACGGGGGAGTGGGCGGAGCCCGTGTAGCTAATAACATGTCACTAACATGTCAATTCACACCTATGAACGTCGACACAATCAATCGTTTTCAATTTTCATGCCAAGCGTCGCTGCATACAAATTATTTAAAAAATGGCAAATTGTGCAATAATTACGTGTCGAAATAACAATGGGAAATGGAATATAAATAAAGGAGACATATCCTACAACCAGTAAGTTGAAACTATTTAAAACAAAAATAAAGAAATATTGTTGTGCCAAAAACATTAATCAAAAGATTAAAATGTGTAAATTCGCTCAGTCGGTCAACACAGCGAATCAGGTTTGAAATAGCAATAATACGACGTAATTGCTCGTTTGTGTGCTTCCGGCGATGCCGATTCTTGTACAAAATAAGATTGACAGCCATTCTATTGTGTATTGTAGTTTTTTTTTACAGAAGAGGGGGCAAACGAGCATGCGGCTCACCTGATGTTAAGCGACTACCGCCGCCCATGATCAACCGCAACACCAGGGGAATTGCAGGTGCGTTGCCGGCCCTTTAAGAAGGAGTAAGC
>DWHP01004859.1:0-12297 GCA_018247895.1 Parnassius honrathi
GTATTAAATATAAGTAAAAATACTAGTCGATTATATTACAATAATAAAGATAAATAACAGGTCATACGTATAACATATGTGGTAGTCAGGCGCCGGACTACCAAAGTACTTTTGCTATATATCGAAGGTCTCTAAGATGCGTAAGCATTATAATAGCAGAGTTATGGCTTGAAGTCTCATTTATATAAGACATATAAAAGTAAGATCTATCAAATAAAGCAAATATGTGGAAGGTCTCAAATATGTATAAGCATTATATTGATAGAAATGGGACTTGAAAATGATTATTATAGTGGCGAGTAAAGTATTTCACAGTGTCCAAGACCGAGGTAAACTTGGACTTGCTAACAGATATGTCCTAGGCATATTATTATGGTGCCGGTGGTAAGCGGGTTTGTTGTAGCAACACGATTTGTCCGCAAACCCCTACTGTTTGAGGGCGGCATCTTAGGGCATAGTGCTATGATACATTGGCTGTTTTTCGGATTAGGGAGAGTACCTACTTTTAAGTACAACAAGCACACTCAACTAGCTCTATGACACGTGGATTTTTGGTTACTGGATTCTTAGTAGCGTCCTACTATGATACGTTGGTGCTATTTTAATATAACAACAGAACAAATTTTGTTGCCTAAATCATGTGGATGTGTTGTAAGGGGTTGCCATCCGTATGATAGTTACATTGATGCTTACTGCTGCTTCCGGTATTACGTGTTGTGATGGGTATACTGCGCCTGATTCGACGCATCTTGTGGTTCTGGTCGATGGAGGTATGCGGGTGGTGATGTCTGTTGTGATCGAACGAGTGATGTTGGGATGATTTAAGCCCGACGATAGCCGTATTGATGCTTGTTGAGTTCTGGAGCATTGCATCTCTGTGATGGTTTTTTGGCGGGTCGTTATTGTCAATGGTGTTCCTTGCGTCTTGATTTGACTCACACCTAAGTAGCTTTGCATAAGTCGGGTCCCTTCATGACGGAACTGCAGGCTGTCTAAACTTAATGATGTTTTATATAACAACACAGATATTTTATATCTATGTAAATTTTCGACCTTTGAATGAATGAAGGCGACTTATTGGTGAGGGAGACAAAAGGAATCGAAAAATGCATATACTCAACGTCAGTTACACAAACCCTTTCTGTTGGCTAATTATCATTATTCTCTTATAACTGCCTTTTGGCTATATCTGCCATCGTCATAATGAAGCCAATCTGATTTTTTGTCGAACTGTCGGGGCTCGATCAGGTCCACTTTATGTGGGGCTGCATCTGAAAGAAAGAGTTCATTATAAAGAGTCCTTCTTTTTCCGTATAGTCGGCTAGCTACTAACCCCTTGGTTTCCGTTGCCCTATCTCGAATTTCCCTACTTTCAGCTCACCGTTTTTTCTTGTGCCTAGTTTTATTTAAGTTTTTCATTAACACCGTATAGTGCGTTTTAGAGGAATGCATGGCTCCAGATATATCCTCATACATTTCCTCCACCTCCTCATCGGGATGTGCCGACGTTGGTGTGTAAACATGTATAACCTTCAGCGAATACATTCTTCGTACCGTCGTAATATATATTCTGGTGGTAGTTGGAGGGAGGAGACTCTCAAGGGTGCGGTCGAATGCCGTTCAACCTGGAACTCCTTCCCTTCCTTCCTTCCCTCAATGTGAGCAGTAGACTCATGACGTGCTACGCGGCTAGAAGTCGTGCTGGTGATGTCTTACACTTACATCAAGTAAGCAGCCTTACACTTTTTTATGCGAGCAGCTATGCATGTCTAGAGAGAGGGACTAATATCACTGCGACCTAAAAGATCTTTTAGTAGTTACGTTATTTGCTGAAATCGTAAAACCTAGTTAATTTGTTCTTAGAGTCAACACATATTGCAGGGTGCCAACACCTAGTGTAACTTGTATAGATATACTGATGTTGAGCCCTTGCATAAACTAATTATTCAAAATTTAAGTTCTGTTTATTGTGGATAGTTGGTTTCACTACCTTACATGCATAAAAAACAGAAAGTTAAGAAAGTTGTGCTTGTTCCAATAACTGAACAACGCTCAAAGAAATTTAGACGCAATATAATGAAAAAGCTGCCATTTCTTGAACATAAAAATAATACCAACTATTTATATGGATCATTATTTAAAATTATGTCTTGAATTTAATAATATATTTACTTCTAAAACACTCTCTTTAGACAGTCGCAAATCATTTAATTAGCGGGTGACAGTAGGAATCCATAGGAGTAGATAAAAATTATATGACCTTTACAATGAAAGATCATATAATCAGTGTTCGATTTAGAGAAATTTTTAATAAAAATATTCCTAAATATTTAAAAGAGTATTCCACAGCCAAGTTTTATCTTTACATATAAGCATCAAAATTAAGAATGCCTCTAACAAAATTAAAATGACTTGCAGCGTAATCAATACCGAAACTGGTAAGATGAAATTGCACAACTCAAATTTTGAATTAAATTTTAATAATAATTTATCAAAATCAGACAACATTCTGATCTTGACTCCGAAGTCAGTGAATTCCTCCCCTACAGTTGACGAATTACTCAAACAAAATGTAAATGTCTGCAAAAAGAATTTACATTCCTTAAAATGTTATCAGGAGATGTTGTAAGATATTTCAAAACTGTTGACGTTAAGACGGCAGATCAATGAGGGATTTCCGTTAAAATTATTTTGTTTATAATAGATGCAATCGCATCCCACCTTGCCATTATTTTCAATACTAGTATCGAATCTGGTGTGATTCAGGGGAACATAATAAAGATATACCTTTATTTAAATCTGGTAGTACATTGGACTCCACTAATTTTAGACCTATTTCTGTACTATCAACACTCAGTAAAATTTTTGAAAAAGTTATTCTAGATCATATGTAAATAAAAATTAATTTAAGTTACTCAAAAAAATCAGTTTGGTTTTACAAGGGGTCGCTCCACAACCGATGCCAGTGTTGAGCTGATTAAACATATTTTCTCTGCATAGGAGAATTCAGAGGATGCTTTAGGTATATTTTATGATCTTTCCAAGACTTTCGACTGCGTCCGCCATGACACAATAATCAGGAAGCTATATTATTACGGTGAATACAATATAGCACTCAAATTTATTATATCATATCTAAATAATGGAATGCAAACTGTTGTTATTAATGGGAGCAGTTCTTCCGGAACGGTAGTATCTATGGGTGTTCTTCAGGGCTCAATTCTTGGCCCCTTCCTGTTCGTAGTTTAAATTAATGACTTACCTTACTTGGTAGAGAATGACCATAATATATTTTTATTTGCTGATGACACTTCGTTAATTTTTCGACTTGAAAGGCAATTATTAAAATATGACAAAGTGAATAATACTATATCAAAAGTAGTACATTGGTATAACGTCAATAATTGCTTTTAAACGATAATAAAACGAAATATATTAAATTCACCACACCATATGTTAATCAGGTGATTTCCAGCGTGCTTTTAAATGAAAAGGATCTGAGGAACTGAGCTTTCTTGAATCCACTGTTTTTCTCGGAATTCAAGTTGACGTTAAGCTTCAATGGGGCTCTCATATATCTAAACTTACTAGCAAACTTATTTCTGCAGTATACTCCGTAGAAAAGATTAAAGAACTTACATGTGTTGAAACAGATAGATTAGTTTATTTTAGTTATTTCCATAGCATAATGTCAAAATGTTTTGCAAAAGAGAGCCATAGGAGCAATTTTTAACCTAGGTCTGAAGGAACCCTTAGAGAAATATATTAACTATGGCATCTCAGTATATTTACGAAAATTTAATGTATGTATATAAAAACAAAAATAGTTTTACTAAAAATAGTGATGTACATTCTGTAAATATTATGAACAAGCACAAGTTAGTTGTACCAGTTACTTGACTTCAAAGAGTCAGTAATTCTTTCATGGGGCAATGTATAAGCTTCTACAACAAAGTCCCAGAAAATGTACAGATCTTATCTATCAAAAAGTTAATAAATATTTATTAAGCAAAAATTGTTCAGTAAGAGTTATTATACTACTAAAGAGTAAAGTTACAGCCTATATAACATCCCACTGCTGGGTACAGGCCTCCCCTCATTTCTGAGAGGGTTTTATGGCAAGGAAGTGTCCGCCGCGTTGCAGCAATGCGTGTTGGCGAACTTCACATGTCTTCGAAATATTTTTTTTCTTATTTCTCAGACATGCAGGTTTCCTCACGATGTTTTCCTTCACCGCTGAGCACGTTGTAAATCAGCACTTAAAATTGCAATGAACAAATTCATTGGTGTCGGCGGGGATCGGACCCGAGTTACTCGCGTTCTGTTATATTTACAGCGAGTGTTAACTATCTAAGCTACCACAGCTCTTACTACTAAAGAGTACATGATTGATAATAACCCCTTGGAATGAGTTGATTACTACCATGCTGCTTCTAAATGTCTTTATAACAATCGTGTAAATATTAAATTATAACTTATGCTTTAAAATAAGGGTCCCGCTGTTCTTGTTGGTTCTTCCCAGGACAGAGGTTTGTTTTCAAACCAGTGCTATATGTAAAATTAAAAATTACTTTCGATAAGAATGACATATGATAATCAATATTGAATAAAAATAATTCTTTTCTCTTGTTGTGATCCCTGCTTTGTCTATAGTTCACTGCTATGCCCTATATCATCAATGAAAAGTGAGAGTTGCTTAGCTGTGAGCAATTTCACTTCTTCTGTGCTGAGTATACCTATAGTTCATCTCATCTGGGAGTTTTCACATCAAGTGTTCATAATTAGTTAGAATGTGCAGAGGCGTTTCTTATGTTAATGAAAAAACCGGCACGTCCTTGAGTTGCTTAGTTCCAGAATGGACATCTGTTTTTAAGACAACAGAGATCAGTCAGGCCTCTTGTTAGAACGCACAATATATTTTTACCTATTCTAAGGGCTTCTGAAGCTCGGATTAAAGTTTTAGAATGTTTTAAGCCTGGGGTATCAGACCAGATCTTAAGTGATTTATTGTGATAAAGAGTTTCAACGGTCAATCTGGCTAGGTTTTTTGAGATTCCACAAAATGGCTCTGGTCCAAATTGTGTACTCTTTGAGCCCTCCCGTGCAAGTTTGTCGGCAAATTCATTGCCTACAATACCCGCGTGAACCTGAACTCATCTTAAAACGACTCTGTTGTTACATCCCCGGGCGTTTAGAGGGTTCATGCAATCTCCAACTATCTTCGAGTTCACTAAGTATGATCTCATCGCTTGCGGTGCTACTTGTCTATCAGAGTCTATATAGATTATATGGTTGACGTAGTATTTTTGCAAATTGATTTCTGCACATTGGAGTATGGTGAAAATTTCTGTCCGGAGGATAGAGGTAAATTTACTCAAATTCATACTAAGTTTGAATTTGAGGCGTGCCCCGTAAATTCCAAAGCTTACGTCGAGGCCTATTTTTGACCCATCGCATCGATATACAATATAATGCTACCAACCTCACAGATAACCTGTCCATTCAGCCAGTCTTCTCTGGAGGGTAGTTCCACTGCGTACTTTTTATTAAACGTGTATAGTGGACGTATGATGTCTGAGATCATGCATAAGACTGTTGTTTCGTTAATTCAGTCGAGCACGGATATCAATCTCTAGGAAATTAAGCTCAGACTGCCCTGAGCGTTAATCCTATACAAAACAGCTCTCGCCTCCTTTTCTAAATAAAGATCAAGTGGTGTTAGGCACAGAAGTGCATAAAGAGCTGATCTAGGCGATGATCGTATCGTTTCAGTTGCCATTAAGCAGGCAGTCATGTGTAGATTATTTAGCTGACCGCAGTCGTTTTTTGGTTGGCCTTATTACTTCGGACAGTAGAGGCGTAGGTAAGTGTCGGCCTCACAATGCTGTTGTACAGCCATAGGATCATACTAGGACGCGAACTCCAGTTGTTCCCAATCATACGACTGTACGTACTTAAAACAATTTTAGTCTTATGACATACGTCGCTAACGTGATAGTTCCACAAAAGTTAGTTTTTGGTCGATTGTTACGCCCAAGTACTTAACTTCAGTGAAAAATTGTACTTCTTTACCATTAAGTTTTGGTGTAACTAATTTGTCCAACCGTCTTTTTTAGTAAAGGGTGTTTAGGGCTCTTTGTATGATTAATGATAAAGTACTTTGGCAAAAATCCCTCGCAACGATAACAAGGTCGTCAGCATAACCCAGTGTGTCAACGCGAAAGTCTGCCGTCTTTTTGGTCAACCGCAAGAGTTCAAAGAAGGGGTGACTAATCTTCTCCTTATAGACAGCCTCTTGTTGTTGCAACCTGAATCGAAGTTTGAAACAGCGCCATTTTTGCCATTCTGTTTGAGAGTATTGACCTCACTCACCTGATGGTTGTGGGGTCAAAATTTTTAGATGTCAGGCCCCCAATCAGCAGTGATGTGGGGCTACTGTCGAAGGCGCCGTCAATATCTTGAAAGGAGACAAAGAGCTATTTCTTTATCCTCTAGCGCTTTTTCGACCCTTTCAAAAACACTGATCAGGGCTGTTTTCGTAGATTTGTCTCTCCGGTAAGCATGCTGGTTCTAATGTATGGGCCTCATAGCTAGAACTACATCTCTAATATATCTATCTATAACTTTTTCCAATGTTTTAAGAAGAAAGTAGGATAGGCTTATAGGTGCAAAGGACTTTGGTAACGCGTAGTCCTAGCAGTTTTAGGTATAAAAAACACTTTGACGATTGTCCTACGATCTGGAATATATCCCTATGCATGCAAAACTTGCTCTGAAGATGAAGAAAGATATCGATACCCCTATGTAGTTGGATAGGAATTATTCCTTCCATCCTCCCAGCTTGTCTTACATGGTTTAAAGAACTCAACAGCCCACTGCACCAGGTTTGGCCTTATTATCTTTGCAGCCCTACATCAGTCCTTTCAATTTACTATAATTTATATCAGTCCTTTCCATTACAAGGTCTTCGTAGAGCTCTGAAACAGTGTGAGGCAAAAGTCCTATGTGACAATGGGAAATTGGTTGACGCTAGAAACTCCAATGTTTCTGTTTCACTAGTAGTGCAGTTATCATCAGGATTTGAAGAAGCCCGATCTGATTATGTTTAGCTTTCGATAACATTATGTGTAATCTTGCACTGCGAGGCAAAAACTCAACTTCCTCGTATAGCTTCCTCCACGAAACTCTCTAAGCTTTCCTTATTTCTTTATTATACTAGATTAGGGCTGCACAATAAATATCCCACCATTTAGATTTTTTGGCCCTATTGAATAGATTCCTGGTCTTTTCCCTAAACTCTTTTAGCTTTGTGTTCAACCAAGGAACATTTTGTGTTGAGGTCATGGTTTTGTCGGGACAAATATCCTCGAAGGTTTACAAATAGCTACGGTTACGCTCTCAGGTATTATTGAGAGCTCTGCCACCGGACAGGGTTTCAATTTTCCGACTTCACCCATCAACCAGTCCCAGTTTGCCTTATTCGGGCACGTTACTAGGATACAACCAGGCTTGTAGGTGAAACCTGAAAATTTCGGGCCCGTTTCTGGCTGCGTCCCACAGGTCTGCCTATGTTAGTGCCCGGTGGACCAGCCACGCCAGCTCGACACTCGTAGGAGTCGAATTGCGAATTCCTACACGCGTGGATTCAGCTACCCCCCCCCCCCCGTTGCCAGCTTCACAGATTTCCTGTTCTGATTGTCTTTGAGAGACTCTTGCTCGGACTGACTGCGTTTTTTAGCCTTCGGAATCGGGGGAGGTTTGGCAGGGGAGGAAGAAGAGAGAGGGCCTCTTCGGCTGCTATCAGCCTCCCGTACATCTTCTGTGCTGCTCCACTAAGCTTGTAAGGCCTAGCGAACTTTTTCTTTTCCCCTCCCTGGTTCGTTTCCGATTAGGGTTTGGATGCAGACGTGCCCTCTACACGTGCGTGGGGTGCAATGTTGCAGGGTGTTGGTGAGGCTAAAAGAGCCTCTTCTAGATCTACAGACAGTTTCATTAAAGGCTACTTGATTTTATCAAAATGTTAATCTTCATCCATTTTGGTCCCACGATTAGCTAGGGAAATATTCGGATACCCCCATCAGAGCCCCGCATGCGGACGGAAGGGCTAAAATACTACAGAGTCGCCCTGGTATAGGGTAGGCGCCACTTGCGACTGGAATCCCCCCCTCCAGCCACGCATCCGTCGGTTACGTTATCATTAGGCTTAACACAATTTGGTTAGGATAAGAGAAAGGGGGTAGAATTAAAAGAAAATAAAAAGAGGATCGTCTGAGTGTTTCTGTTCTGTTTTTTTTCTATTGAACCAGACCAAATTGTTATTTGTCTTTCCTTAGTTCCGTAGTTCACGTGAAGGAAGAATTTCTCATACTTGCCCTGGAGATCAACATGACCTGCACTCTCCTCCAGAGCCATTCACCAAACTACTTGTCGGACGTAAAAATGTGAGAATTAGGAGTAGTTTAACCCCCGCCCTTACACTTACATCACGTAAGCATGTAAAAACTAAAAATAAACAACTTAAAAGGCCCTACCAACAGCTTTCGATTGCTTTAGCGAATATTCATTCTTCCAAGACACACCAAAAAGAACCATGTGGCTAATTAAACAAACAAAACGTAAGAAGGTCCTAACTGAGACGATCACGCCATAAATTTATTAAACGGTCTATAACTAAACCTGTAGAAACATCCTTGAGGAAGATCAATATATATTTGTTTATCATGGTCACGTAAATTTTATATAATAATTTACGGCCATTTTTCATCAGCTCTAGAAGTCTACAGCTGCACGTAGGCCTCTCCTGTTCTAGGCAGAATTTGCCACAATTGCTGCGCCTGGCATCGCGCAACTTCAACGCCACTTCCCGTCACTGGTCTGATTCCGACAGTTTCTATAGATGACGTTTCGTCTTACAACATCCGTGGGCGTGGATGAAATTGCATGGTGGGTTTTCTTGTGCCGCCACAACATGGTCAAGATAAACATTATATAATTAATATTTCTCTGATGTTATTTCTTTTATATCAATGTTATGTATCTTTACCATCAACGTGCGAAACACACACCGCTGAACTTTTATATTCTCATCCTACTATGTTTAGTTACCTCTAATATATATAGAATGAGTTAAAATGACGGTGACTTATAAAGTTAAGAATAATGCATTAATAATTTTTGTCAAAGTTTAATAGTATTTATATGTATAATTAATTATAATTCTATAGGGTTTTTTGCATTCATTTAAAAATCTTTTACATAATATTTTGTAAAAGGTTACGTGACTGTTGCCGCACACTATTGGTTCGATTTATTTTATTCAAGAAAAATCCAGAATGCGACGCTCGTATTTTTCGCAACTGCACATGCAACTCTGAATGTTTTTATGCGGGCTACATTCTAAGCGACTATCTACTGTTAATTTCTAAATAAAACAGTGTCTCTTTTGGGGGACAGTTACTAACGTAGTAACATTATTTAATCTGTGCAGTTACGAAATTCGAAGCGGGTATTTGATATGTTTATTTTATATAAGGGCATATAATTAAATTGCTCTAATATAAACAGCACACCTATAATTTTTCTCTATAGTTACACAGACATATTAATGTCATAGCATATGTAAATAATATAATCAATTATCCTTACTAATATTATCTAATTTAAAGAGCTTTGAAATAAAAATATGCATTATATTCAAATTCACGAATATAATGGGCGCTGTTTCGTATATATCGAACATTACAATATTTATAACCGACACAGAGTGGTTCCGGATTTGGATGTTTGTCCATGTGAAATTTATGTATTTTATGCGCCATGATACGTAATAAATTTCTAGCGTGAGAGTAACGTTTTTTGGCACTAAAATGTAACGTAATCTAACAAGTTTAATCAATATATCAATCATCATGTAAACGATTTTTTTTAATTTAATAAACGGAAACCAGCTGATAGTATAAAGATAGAAAGTGAAATCTTATACCCAGCTACATACCTAAAGACATTACACATGTAACCGTTTTACGATTATGAGGCCATAGGAGGGTTAATATCTTATTACTACATCAGTTTTCTGGACTTCCAAACAAAACACATGTTGTTGTGTTTTTCCAAATAACTAGGCTAATACTATAGGTGAAACGGTTAAATATTTGTTTAAGTATACGCAAGCATAAAATTATTCATATTGTAAAAGGCTTTTAAAGAAAATTTTACGACACCTAATTGTGAAAATTTTGGTAATAAAATTAGCTTAATGGACTAAAAAAGTAAGTAGGAAAATTTACGAGTTTTTATTCGTTTCAAACAATATGTCAAGTCGAAGATTACAATATATGCATGTCATAATTTTTTTCAAAAAAATTAACAAATATTAATAAATAATAAGAAAAATATTTAGTGCCAAAATTATTGTTCCATTAAAGTGCTTATAAATTTCGTTTTATTCATATATTTGATGAACTGATTACATGCACTCTAAGGATATCAACAGTATTTTAAAGGAAATAAAATTGATTTAGTGGGCAAATTTCTTCTATTATGGCTCTAAGCGATTAAATTGCATTCAAAAAAGATTTCACTGATATGTATGCGAAATATTCCTTTCACAAGAACATTACGTGCCGTTGCCATCTCTAATCCACTTGGTCGATGGGGTCAATTCAAATAGCGAATCCTCACGACTCCTTATGGATTATAATAAAATTATTTTGTAGTGATTTTATAGTTTTTTTAGTAGGTAATAGTTAACCTTTATTCTTGACTACCGTAACCGTTACTGCCTATTACCGTCTTCTGCTGAATACAGGCCTCCCCCATAGATTAGCCTCATGTGGGGATATTTGTTATGTGGGTGATAGACGTACGAACTTAAAGTAGGCGGTTTTTAAGATCGCGCACTTACTTGGCTCGACGTCGGCGACACACGCGCCAACTTACTCATACCGTATCGCGATGTCGTCCACTGAAGAAGCTTTGTGTTATTTAGGAATTATATCGTATTACATTTCAAAAACTAAAAACAATAGACGAAGGCGAAAAGTGTGGGTTAAGAACTGGCTTACAAAAAGAGAGCGTTTATCACATGTGAATTTAGTAAGAGAGTTACGTGAAGAGAAGGAAGATTTCCAGAATTATTTCAGAATGCCTGAGCCTGTGTATGAAGAACTTTTGTGTTTAGTCACACCAATTATAGCTAAACAGGATACTTGCATGAGAGAAGCTATTTCACCGCATGAACGTTTAAGTGCAACATTACGATTTTTGATAACTGGTGGAACATATAAAGATGTAATGTATTCGTCAGCGATATCAAGACAGTCATTGGGGTACATAATTCCTGAGACATGTGACGCAATCTACTCTGCACTGAAAACATATTTGAAGGTATGTATCATTTATTACATACTTTATAAATAAAATAACTCAGTACAAATAATCAGACTTTATTTTGCAATGGCACATTAACATTAATTCTTAACAAATAAATTTACTCTTGAACATATACAAATGTAACGTACTATTTTATTTATTTTTAGTTATTATTATTAAAGTTTAAATATTCAACCAGGGTGTCCGGGATACTAATAGTTTGCGAGTCTTGTGTCAAGTTAAATGCTTGTGTTTCTTGCAGCTGGACTGGAACAGCTGGCATGTGTATCAATGGTCTTTGGGGTACCTGGACTGGAACTGGATTATGTATACTTGTATTGAATGTTAATTTTTCAAACCGTCCCAAAAAAATAACTTCATTGATGAGCTTTTCAGCTATGCCTTGTTGAATAGCAGTCATGTTGCGGAGTTTAATTGCGACATTTTTTCCTATAGCATCATATTCATCATCTGGGTTTTGTAATCTTTTACCTATTAACGATATTGTGTCTTCAATGGCGGCATTGCCGTGTCGCTTACGACGTGCAGATGAAGCAACAGATGTTGCAGGTGTCACAGGTGATGACACGTTGCAAATGGTACTCTGTAAATAAAAATGATATCATTTATACTGAATTATGGGTTTTTTTGTTACAGTTCCCGAGTTCAGAAGAAGAATGGCTAGCAATTGCTGAAGAGTTTGAGCGTACATGGCAATTTCCAAATTGTTTAGGAGCCGTCGATGGGAAACATGTAGCTATAGTCCCTCCTGCCGGAGCCGGCTCACATTTTTTTAATTATAAAGGGTATCACAGTATTGTACTTATGGGAATTGCAAATGCAAATTATGAATTTATTTATGTAGATATTGGAACAAATGGACGTATTTCTGATGGAGGTGTATTACAAAAAACTACATTCTTTCAA
>DWHP01004860.1:0-12297 GCA_018247895.1 Parnassius honrathi
TAAATTCAATGAAAAATAACAACATTTTTTTAGTAAAATCTCAATTTTTCCTTAAAATTATTTCACCCTAGGCGCGTAGGCACAGTAAATTCCAGTAAAAAAACACGCCTATTGTATTTTTATTTGATTGTTGTGTAGGTAGCTAGGGCGGGCGGTTCTTTTCAGTGATTACGTTACTCGGGCGCATAGGGTATCCGTGAATTTACGGACGGTGTCGGACAGAAACTTTTTAAATATTATGAAAGAAAATAGCGTTTTCTTTAATTCGGATAAATATTTTTTTATTAAAGCCTATGGTTTTAGTGACAACGGTGCTTACACTTACTCCTCTTATATTATGATGTTTGCAAGTGACACAGGACCGTATTTTGTATCAATATATTATAGAGGAGCATTATGTTCAACTGTGGAATTCTAATGAGCTAGATTGATAGTGACAGCGTCATGTCATGAAAATATTTTAATTCTTATATCCTTTCTAAAAAATATAAAAAAAGCTTGATAGCATAATTAAAACATGATAACGCAAGAGAAATATTTTAATTAAGAACGGTTACTTAAGGCAAAGCCATTGCGTAACAACAAAGTTTGTTTAATTTCATTCAGATACGCCCTCACAAAGGCTGAATAAAGTAAATGTTCCGTAATGGTCTAACATGTTGTTTAATTAACTTATTTACTCTAAACGAAACAAACTGTTATAATTTACAGAACATTGTTTGCTATAATGTAACCTTAAAACAAAGGTTTCAAAAAAAATTAGGTAATAACATTATAGGATTTTATAGCAATCCAGTAAAATGAGTCTCCAGTATTTTACACTCACCAAAATCATCGTCATCAGTCACTACTAGTCTAGTAGGGTATCATGTCAATTTCTTCGACTTATTTTGCCAGCCTCTTACCACTTCAGCGAATAAACCAGCTGAGCAAGGTCGTTGACATTTACTTTGCTATGGAAATTTTCGTTTAGAATTTATCACGCAGAGAAACTCCCAACATAGTCTTTTCATAGCTTATTGAGTTGTTTTGAGCATTGTTATATAAAGTATCAAGCAGTGAAGAATAACGTTTTGGTCTTTCGTCTCTTTGGTAAGTCATCAACAGAGTTTGAACAATATTAATTGAAGATGTTAAAATTAGTGGCGTAAAATATATAATAACCTATTTACCGTTCACAAAGTAATAATAGCGGAATTTCTGAAGGGCTTTAGGATTGACCTTAAGATGAACGAGTATATGAACAAGATAAAAATCTATATTTGTATTAAGTGATTTGTCCTGAATTTCTGACTGAAAGATCAACGCACAACCTAAACCGCTGACTGTAGAGCCCTGAAGCTTGGAGGGTGTGTTCTCTGTATGACGAAGGCATTCGAGAAGAAAGGATTTCCCGAAATTATATCCTAAAAGGGTGAAAAACAGATGCAAAGTTTGTATAGGACAATGTGATTCCTTAGTCCAATCCAATTTTGGATAAACATTCTTTAACAGAATTGAAGGAAGACGTGTTACATATTTTCTTAAAACTCATAATCTAACGGGGTTAAAAAGAGGTAGAAAGTCATTTTGGGGATGATTAGCATCGAAGTTTATTTCGATACTCCTTAGTGCGTTTGATTTAAATTACATTTTATTCTGACACATGTCTGAAAACTCAAAACGTTGAACTCACATAAAACTTGGTGCAATGCATTACTCTTTAAAATTGGAATGTCAAATATAAAAGAATATTTAAAGCGAATTGAAATTTGAAATTTCAATTTTATTTGTTACTAGATTGTTTGAGTGAAATTACTTACCTTATACCTTCGTTTTCCTTTGAAAATTCCTTGAAAACCTCTTAGATTACCTACTTAGCGAATATTGGCGATTGCTGTATAATTGGTTTGGAAGTTCATTTTCACTATTTAATTAGAATATTTTGAGTGAAGTTAATTTAATTTCTTTTTAATTTGTTGTCATAATAATTAAATAAGATTCTTTGAGTTAGATTAGTTAGTGATTAGCTCTAGTTTGTAAAAATATCTGTGTTTGATTTGTTGTGTATAACAATATAGTTTTAGATATTTAAAGAGGTAGTAGTTTGTCTCAGAAGTTTAATTTATTGTGTATTGTTTTTTGCATTGTTCTTATATTTATAAATTTTTCTGCGTCTATTTTTAAAAATGGGAGCAGAGTTCGTGAACATCAATGTAAAATTAGTAAACTTTACTATTGTACCAATAGTGAGGAATGGACATGCTTTTTCCGTGCGCTTTTTTATTTGTTGTACGGCGTACAATTACGCTCAATGGATATTCGTAAAGAAATTGTGCGTCATATGATGTACTAGTACAATAGGGATCATTTTGCTGTTACGTCTCATAACCGTCTTGACAACAATCATGTGACAAAAGAAGAGTATACATTAGATATATTTTACAAATATTACATATTACGAACTCTATATATGATGGTTTTTGCGAGTTCGTTGCAGCCGGTCACATATACCCACTTTTATTTGAAGTGTATCGAAATGGAAACCAGTATGTCAAATTTGATAGAGAAGATCAACTTATAAGAAGGTTACGTTTTTACCACGATGTTTATAGTGATCAATTTGATGCCTGCACTGATACTGATGGTGAAAATAACACTGATGAATGCCCAATAACCATAAAACGACGCATTGAAATAGCTGTATCTCTAGTGTTTACTGAACCTTTACCAATTTCTAATGTTGTGCAAGACTTTCATTTGCCTACTTATATAATTATTGAATCTGAATGTGAGTCAGATTTGATTCCAACATTCACTGCTCGACCGTTAATCCAAAATGAAATCAGTTTGACAAATTAGTCACAAAAAATAAGCCGAAGAAACACACAAATATCATCAGGGTTACCAATGTCGTCAGGGTTGCCAATGTCGTCAGAAAAGTGCAACTAAAATAAAGCAAGAAAAAATATGATCAAAATGAACCTTCTAATCATTCTAAACTTGCAGCTAATTATCAGAAAAAAATTATCCTAAAAATCACAGACAGGCTGTCGTTGATTATCAGCGAAAACACCGTGAAGTAAATAAGCAGTCTACAAGTAAATATCAACGCAATTACCTTGAATAGTACAGAGTATCACAGTTACGACATGAACGAAAT
Source organism: Parnassius honrathi (assembly GCA_018247895.1). Lineage (NCBI taxonomy): Eukaryota > Metazoa > Arthropoda > Insecta > Lepidoptera > Papilionidae > Parnassius > Parnassius honrathi. Next base: position 3,143 of record DWHP01004860.1, read on the forward strand.
CATATCCGTATTATTGTGGATGATTAACCGCATTTCGCCTGATATCCAATACCAAATCCAAATGAAGATCCTATTTAATACGACATAATTAAAAACAATATGATATACAGTCCATGTGGGAACTTTAATTATAATGCTCACTGCATTAAAGATAGTAAATAAAGCAAAAGATATCCTAGAGAACTCATTTGAGATACATAGACAAGTGACAATGGTTACACACAGTACAGACGACGATCTCCGGTTTAAGGTGGCTTTGCACTTAAATTAAAAGACATTGAAGTAGAGAATAGGTGGACGATCCCCTATAATAAGGTAAGTATAATAAGGGTAATACGGGCACTGAAGACATATACTAATTTAGAATTTAGCAATTCTGTTAAGTCGATAAAGTAAATTTGTAAGTACTTTCATAAGGGTAGTGATCAGGTGGCTTTCGTGCTAGGAAACGAAAGGTTTATAACAGCGTAGCGAGTTGATTTAATTGGAACATTATGGCGAGCATTTGAAGAGCAGGCAGTTGAGGAAAAAAAATACAAAAATTAAATTATATTAAAGCAAAACAGTACAGCCATGATAATGTATGGAGTGTGTGTGTATGTGTGTGTGTGTGTGTGTGTGTGTGTGTGTGTGTGTGTGTGTGTGTGTGCGTGCGTGTGTGTTTGTGTGTGTGTGTGTGTGGTTTAGGATATTAAATCTTTAGTGGCACTGTAATTTAATTTCGTAGGCGTTCAACTTATTTATCTGTAACGTTTTGTCGAGTTTATTGTATAACCGCCAGCTTGACGAGGATAATTGCTTATTAGCAACAGAAGTCCTACATGTTTTGACAGGGCATGTTGCTTTTTAACGCCTCCTTGGCGTGGAAGAACTGTTTGGAGGTACAGTAGAGTGTAGATGCAGAATGGAGCGAAGGATGTAAAGTTGCCTAACTGTAGGTACATTACAATCCATATAAAGTTGTGCGGTCGGGTATCTCCAAGGCCGCCTATGCATATCATTTAACACTACCCTCTGTGCACGCTCAATTTTAGTGAAGGTAGTCTTAGAGGCACAACCCCATATCGGGATGCAGTACGATATCATTGACTCACAAAGGGCGGTGTACACAGATGACAGGATATCTGCATCCACGGAACTACGTAATGTTTTAAAGATGCAGATAAGGTTACGTAACCGACCTGTAACGGATTCTACTTGACTATACCAGTTCAAACAATTATTCACTTGAATACCCAAGTATTTAATGGTATGGGTTCTTTGCAATTTTGGGCAATTACAGTGAGAAGTCGCATTGGGGCAATTGTAAGCACGCATATCGAAGCACTCGCTTGATGGTTGTGCAGATGATCTTATAGAAAAGGTCTTATTTATATTTAAGGTTAGAAAATTACGATTTAACCACGTCATAACTATTCTAAAATTATTCTCTGCCATCTTAACTGTTTCGGACCAGTTGTTCCCAGAAACAATAAAGACCGTGTCATCAGCACAAGTAAGTCACAAAGCTCATTTACGTAGAACAGGAGTAACATGGGCCCTAAAATGATACCCTAAGGAACTCCAAATTCAAGGACTTCGGCTTTGCTGCGATTTTTCCAACCTATTTAACTGTATTGAGACAGAGACTATTGCATGAGAAAAAATAAAATAAAATTAAAGCAAAACAGTACGCCAAATTGATTTTTGGAGATTAAGCTGTTTGATTCAAGAAAGCAAACCAAACGGCGATTTAGGATACGCTCTAATACTTTCGACAAAGTGGGCAAGACAGAAATCCCCAATTTTATAGATGGGATGTACAATTGCCTTTTTCAGGCGACAGCAAAATTTCCAGTGGATACCGCCAAGTTACATAGGTGGGTAATTATAGGTGTAAGGACTGGGTTTGATTTTAAAATTTGGGCTGGTATGCCATCCCACCCGACAGCACTGTCATTAATCATAATAGCATCATGTACTTCGTCTTCATTTAAAATTAAATTTAAGAGGACTGGAAAATGGTTAGTTAACGATGTTTCTGTAACGAGAGTTGTGGATTGAAGCCTTATTTTTAAAATAACGTGGTCTAAGCAGTTATCCAATCCGGTCGGGATCTGAAGTGCTGGTAACATTCCATGGGAAGCCACAAGATTAAAATAATCATTTGAGTTTCGGTCAAAATTATTTTCTTTAATATCTATGTTTATTTCGCCAATATTAATGATATTATTTATTGCTGATAGATTATTTAACGTAGTATTCAGGCTGTCCATAAAATTATCGGTGTTTCGAAATGAATGTGATCTATATTTTTTATTTATTTATTTATTTCAGAGACATGGTACAATAAGTTGTTGTGATAAGATTATAATATATTATTTTTGTCTAAAAAGTTTGTAACTTTCTTTTACTATAGCCTTCTCGAAAACTTTAGAAAGTATCGGTACAAGCGTTGTTGGTCTGTAGTTACCCATATTAGTACGATCACCTTTTTATATAACGGTTTTACAATAGATATTTTTAAGCTTTCCGAGAAAACACCTTGTTCAAACGATCTATTTAACAGTGTAGAAAAGGGCGTCGCTACGTAGGGAGCGATATCATTTTTAATACTTTTGTGTTCAGCTCATCATATCCAGTAGAGTTTGTATCTTTCAAGTACTTAATGTTCATAAAACACTACTTTCATTAACTGCCGTCAGAAATATACATAAACCTAATAAAATATAAGAAATATATATAAACCTATTATAGCTCCAGTTTTATATATAGTGCAGATTATGCAGTTTGCGTCATTAAAATTGGTGTACTGTGTGTGTAATGAAGTTCTTAATGTAGATCACCAACACATCGTTACGGTTGCGGATGGATTTCGTGCTATATGATAAATAGCTCTCAAGCTGCGGTAAGGTCGATATTTTAGACAACCAGCATTCAGAAAGAATCAAAATATCGCAGGTGATATTTAGTGCATATAAAAGCAAACGAAATTTGTTAAAATTTTTATTTATGTTTCTAGTGTAGTACATTCAGAAGAGACAAAGATTTTGAGTTGTTATTTATGTGCTTTTGGCAATTTAGCGGTTCACGTTTAATAGCCTGTGAAATAAATATTTAGAATGCCATTAGCCGTTTATGAAAAGTTTTGGACCACTAAGCATGGGAAAAATAAAGTTTTTGAGCTCTTTAAGAAGCATTATATGGATAATAGTAGGTTTTGAATATATCTCATTGATAATTAATTGATCATATTATGTGGTGCTTATGATTAGGAGCGAGTGTGTGTGTAAATAATGTAATTGTGATTATGAGAGCGAGTATAATAATATTGTATAGGATTGTAATGGATTTGTGTATATGGTATTTACGTTATAAATATAAATTGAGAAAATCACAAGGAAGACATTAAAGAAATGATGATATAAACAACAGTTTAGGTATTTAAACAGCAAAACTACAAAAATAAGCTTTTTTTTATCATACGGTTTTCTGCAGATCTATCAGAGTTTGTTCTGATTTTACTATAATTTGCTTGTCTCCTTCATTTTTCCTAAGGTAAACGATTCCATTTGAAGTTCAGTAATATTTGTACCCGTTGGTTTTTGTGAATTCTTGTGTACGGAAAGAAGTTTCTTCATTTGTAATGGCAGGATCTCAGATACATATATAGGCATACGCGTCCCCGAGATACCTATCAATTCTGTATTCAGTTAGTCGTGTTTGTTCTTTGACTTTTTGTTGAAATTCCTCATGCTGGATATAAAGCTTTGCTTCACGTTGACATTTGAGAATTTTGCCAGAATTGGTTTTGGCACACCCTATTTTCCGAACACCCATTGCAAATCCCTGAGGTCTGCTGGAGTTATATTTTAATCGATAATTTTTCCAATTCCGGTAACAACAGATAGTCACAGAGGTCGTCACGTGTTTCGTAGTCTTTAACACGGACATTTCTGATCTCTATAGTGAAGCTACGGAAAGAAAATTGTAGACCTTTCATCGTATTTTCAAATGCATTTACTTTTTCCATTAGGCAAGAATTTCCCTTTTCCAGGTGAAGGACTTTTTTACATATCATCATATTGTGCACTAACGAATTTTACCGATTTTTCTACCTCAAAAAAGGATTTCTTCAATTCAGAGTTTTGTGTTTTTAACTCATTTACCTCGGACACCAATTTGTTCAAGATTATAGACTGTTGTTGTTCTCTTTTTTCAGATAATGTACGTGTTTGTACGCACTGTTTCTCGTTTTAGTTTTCCTTAAAATTATGTAATTCATTGATGTGGTAAGCCGCGAGGTGAAGCTTTTGGCGCTTATTACGTGGATTTACATTACTGTACTCCTTAGCTTTAGTGCTCATTACAGCGATATTTGGATCTGATTGAGATAGCATTAACGAAATCGGTGTAGTGGGCGGTGTATGCAGAGTCTTGGCATAATGATGTAGGTGCACTGGCCAAAACGTCACTCCACACTGTGCACGAACACAATAAACTCACGAAACCAATCATGCGAGACACAGAGCTGCCACGTTAAAGTCCATAATTGTGAGATCAACGTCGTTGAATAGTCCGCGGCAGTTATGACCAGCGACCGTAGACACGACATGAGCGTATAATACTCGTAAGGCAGTGCCGAGTTGGACTCCAGTATATTTGTGATTGTATTCTTGATGTGCATCGGCATGGTACGAATTTCCAGTCGGATTTTCAGCCATGGTTCTCCAAGTTGCGAATGCATCTTCTACATAAAGTCACGACTGTTCATTAGTTTTAGACCCTGTACAGAGGCATTGTGGCAGTAAACTCTCCTGGTTCCATTACTCGTTCTGTGGTTATTCGGTTCATCCCGGATTTCTCTTTTATTAGATCGTAATATCCCCACAATTGTTAATTTTTAAGGTTATCGAAGTAACTGTTTTGCAAATGGTGCTTAAGTGAACCAGTTGTCCACGGTAACGATTATGTTAGTGCCGTGTATACTGCGAGTAAGTTTCTTTACGACGTACTCTTCCAAGGGTAAACCTACTGTATTAGTTCCTTTTCCACGATACGCCATACAGTCAAGCATATACCTTGTGCCACTGTCACATATCATTTCTAACTTGACTCCATACTTAAGTGGTTTATTCGGAATATACATCCGGAATTTGCACTTCCCTCGGAATGCCAGCAAGTGCTCATCTATGGTAACATTTGTTCCAGGAATGTAATTTTTACGACACCGAACCATGATCAATTACCATAAATCCCTTATAGGCGTAAAAGGATCGTCGTTTTGCCGTTGTAAGCGAAATGTTTTATCGTCGAAATGTAGACATCGCAGAAGGAAATCGCATCTGTCTTTACTCATACACGATACATATCTTGTACCAGAACATTCCGTTTTGAACAGTTCATCAAGGGTCAGACGATTGTCTTACAGAGCTGCAGTTAACACCAGGAAGATCAGAACTCTACCTTGAAGGTAGAGTTCTGATCTCCTCTTTGCCAAAGTCATTTTGCGTAGAAGCTATTTGCGCATAGGTCTGTTTTTGATCACAATCTCTATGTTTGTCCATTTTACAACCTCATCTATTGTCTGATCAGTCATTAGCCGACCAAATAACGATACTGGATCCACAATATGCTTTAGTGCGCGATTTGCGAGTTGCCTCTGGCAATACGTTCAATATTTATTGCTGCTGTTCTGTTAAAAGAAAGCCCTTTGCTAGTTGCCCAAACATGGCGAGACCGATAGTGGATCATGCTTGTCGAGAAAGGCACTTCTGGAGGTGGATGAGGTGTTTGTGGTTCCAGCACATCCTCCATCAACGCAGGAGAAATCTGCTCTTGTACAACTTCATCGTCAGAAGAACTGGAAGACTCTTCTGTCTGATTATCACTTTCAAAAGCATACACCACCAGGTTATCTTCAGTTTCGCTATCAGATAATTTCCTCCGAAGCCCTGAAATCTTTCTCTTCTATTAACAAACGCGTTATATGTTTATTGGGTAGCAATTGTCTTTAAGTCATAATAAAAACTGCAAGAAAACAAAAAAAAAATTGTTGCGAAAGTATACACAAACCCTATTCATTCGTCGAAACGACTAGCACTATCACAATAACTCGAATAATATTGTATTTACCCGTTCCACCCGAACGCCTCCCGGAACAGCTTGGCAGAAACTGAGTTGAAGGGCAATGAGGTCATTATTGAAGGAAAAAAAGTTGTTATGATCGCCGCACGCGCCAAAAAGATGATCTTTTTCGCGTACTCGTCAAATCAACGAAGGTTAGGTGTCTAGGGTTAACAAAGTATTAAGGTGTATTTTAAAATAAGAGATCCTTTCAACATTTATTACTTTAAAACAGTCTTAATCAAACAAAAGAGCGAACTTTTGGGTCCTTTTTGGTAAGTTTAGTTTAAACTGATACAAAATCGATAAATGTTATCTTTTCTTTTTGAAATCAACACAAGATATCAAAAAAATAAAAGATTTATTTTAACTCAAACTTGGGGATGGAAATACAGCTCCCATGGTAACCACTACACCTTCGCTACGTGGGTTCAGAGTGCCTCCGTTCGACGGAACTTCTTCCTGGTCGGCTTATAAAATCCAGTTCGAAGCTGTTATGAAGGCAAACGGCTGGAATAAAAATCAGGCCATGACTGTTCTCACACTAAGCCTGCGCAATCAGGCCGTAACTGTTCTGGAAGCTCTGGGTGACGAAGTAACTTATGAAAAGCTCCTTGAGGTATTGGAGGCAAGATATGGCGACGCTCATCTGGGACACGTCTTTCGTGCGCAGCTTAAAGATCGCGTGCAACGCATCAACGAAAACCTGTAACCGTGGGCTCTTGAGGTGAAGAAGCTAGTGCGAAAAGCATACCGGTCTGTACCTGTGTTCATCGAAGGGAACCTGGTGCAGACATTCATCGACGGCATTCGCGACCTTAAAGTCAGAGCTATTGTGAGGCTCAAGCATCACGAAACGCTTAAGGACGCCTTGGCCCATGCACTGGACGTGGGAGCCGTGCGGCAGGATCATCGTTCCTATAGCGTCAGGGAGGTTGCAACAGCTACATTTTGCGACCGCAATAAGGGATACAGCCCGAGGTGCTATGGCTGTGGGGAAAGGAGCCATCTTCGATCCAGCTGCCATAAGCGAACCGAAGAAAGCGAAGATGAACGATCTCGAGAGGGTGTTGCGGCCAACAGCACCACCCAGCAGCAGCAGGGAAACGAGTAAAAGCCAGAACTGCGGAGCGGGTACTGGATGATGTTAAAAGAGCCCCAAGGATCTCGATCTCACAAACCCATGATGGGAACGGTCTAATTATCAAGGGTGAGGTCAACGGAATGCCGTATAAACTGACCATAGACACTGGAGCCTCTCGCACGGTAGTTAGTTCCCAACTTATAAGTCAGTTCATTGGGGACTCCGCGTACAACCGTGAACGCATTAATTTGGTAACAGCCACCGGTCAGCGTGTACCTGTCCGTGGAGAGAAGCCGATGGAGTTGAAGCTAGGCGACATGATCTACCTGCATGATGTCATCGTCGTTGATATAATGGACAACGTGTTTTGAAATATGGACAAGAGGAAATATTCGTGAAAGGGGCGTTACCAGGGAACGTGTACAACCTTAAGAAGCTTGTTCTTCCGCCGAGATTGGAAACGATTGTGCCGGTCTTCTTCGGAATCCTGGGCAAGCTCATCGTTGTGTACTTGTGGAAAGATTAGACAATGACCTTCCATGGAAAGTGGCTCTAACCTTGGTCAGAACCACTAACATCTCAGGAGTACGTGTGCTGAACCTTTGTGACCAAGAACTGATTATATAAAAAGGCACACTGGATGGTACTTGTGAGGAAGTGGATTGGTTGCGTAGATGCCAATATCTATCGACTAGAACCCCCAGCAAGTGTGCACAAACGAGAGTAATCACACTTTTAGAACACTGTCGCAGCGTTCTCTCCCCGAACGAAATGGTCAAGGCGAAGAAATTGTTACTCAAGTACGCCGATGTATTCTCGTCAAACGATGCTGACATAGGGAAGACTGGCTTAGTTCAACACAAAATAAATACAGGAGAAGAATTGTCTAGCCGTCAGCGGCTAAGAAGATATCCGGTAGCACGTGAAAAGAAAATGGAAACCATGTTTGTGGGAATGGTGAAGAATGGTGTTATTGAATCTTCATCTAGTCCATGGTGTTCACCCGTGGTGTTGATAAAGAAGAAGGACGGCAGCATGCGGTTTTGTGTTGACTACCGCCGTCTGAACGACGTTATAAAGAAGGACAGGTATCCCTTGCCAAGAATTGATGACACGCTCGATATGTTTACAGGAGTAAAGTGGTTTAGCATGCTGAATCTAAAAAGTGACTACTGGCAAGTTGAAATTGACCATAAGGACAAGAAGAAAACTGCGTTATCGACTGAAAAGGGTCCGTGGCAATTTAAAGAAATGCCGTTTGGATTGTGCAGTGCTCCAGCAACGTTTGAAAGGTTGATGGAACTTGTACTTACCTGGCTAATTGGCGATGCCTGTCTGGTCTACTTGGATAACATCGTCATCATCGTAGGCCGTATATTTGAGGAACGCCTTCAAAACCTGGAACAAGTGATCATGAAGATTCAGAGTGCCAACCTCATGTTGAGTCCGAAGAAATGTTCACTTTTCAAACAGCAAGTTAACTTTTTGGGTTATGTAATGTCGGAAGAAGGTATCCGCACGGATCAAGAGAAAATCATCACTGTCCAAAAGACCAGAAGCAGGTTAGAGCATTTTTGGGTTTATGCTCTTATTATCGGCAATTTGTGAATCGATATAGCCAAACCTCTGCACAAACTAACCGAAGCGACATTTCTGCTGGGATGAAAGTTGCGTTATCGCATTCCAGGAGTTCAAGGACCGTCTGTGCAAAACACCTATTTTGGGGTACCCTGATGTGAGCAAGGAATTTATAGTTGACACAGACACAAGTGATATAGGACTTGGCGGTGTGTTGTCACAACGGAATGGTGATTAAGAGGTTGTGATAGCGTACTTCGGCAAGTCGTTGTCAAAACCGGAAAGGAATAATTGTGTAACAAGACGTAAATTTAATGATTTCTTATATTTACGCGAACACTACACATTGAAATAATACTAGTTTTTACGGATTTTATCGCGTATATTT
>DWHP01004861.1:0-12296 GCA_018247895.1 Parnassius honrathi
AAGAGCCCTAAACACCATAAATAACTGGTGTAGGGATAACAGTTTATCAGTTAATGCTGATAAAACTGTTATAATACTCTTTACCACAAATACAAAAAAGTAGGACAAATTAGTCACAACAAAACTCAAAAGTAAAGAAGTACCATTACCCACTGAAGTTAAGTACTAGGGCGTAGGAATTGATCAAAAAGTAACATGAAACTCTCACCTTAGCAACATATGCCATAAGACAAAAATTGCTTTAGGGACATGCAGTCCTTTGGTTGGAAACAACTGCGGACAGACTAAATAGTCTACAAAGGACTGCCTGTTTAATGGACACTGGAGCTATGCAATCATCGTCTGGAGCAACTCTTAATGCACTTCTAAGCCTAATGCCCCTTGATCTTTATCCAGATAAGGAGGCGAAGGCTAGTTTGTATAGGATTAACGACTAGGGCGGTCTGGGCTTGCTCTCCTACAGATTGAGGTCCATGCTTGACTCAATTAAGGAAACACTGGTCATATGGTGTATCTCAGATATCATGCATCCACTACACACTTTTGACAAAAAGTATGTATGACAAAAAGTATGTAGTGAAACTACCCTCCAGAGAAAACTGGCTGAAGGGTCAGGTTATCTGTGAGATTGGTAGCCCCATATGGTATACTGATGGGTCTAAAATGGACCTCGATATTGGCTTTGGTATTTACACACATAGTTAATCATTGGCACAATTCAAAAAAATGTGTTATATTAGTTTGCTTCAATTTATATTTTGTGCTAGTGTATGCTGCATGGTGTATTCTACTTTCATTAATTCTTCAATATCTTTAACAGTGAATGTGCATCGAGCAGCCATACTTATTCAAAAGTTTACTAAACTCAGTTGCTACTCAGAATATCACTTCGTAACTGAACCATAACTTTAACTCCGAAACATACATGCTTCCCTACCTACTTAGCAGATATCTATTAACAAAAGGTAAAGGTCTCCACAGTTGATGACCATCTGTATGGATGTAAACAAAAGATAAGAAATGTTTGTGAAAGAAAGAAATCTTTATCTTTGGTGGCCATCTCAGGTCAGCCAACTCCGGTCGCAACATCTGCATGGGATTTCTAGGAATTTGTTACAAATGATTCATTGAAAACAGTCACTACACCCAAACTCAGCATTACATCCAAAGAAAAAATAAAAAAACACTATAGTCACATGAATTTTGTACTAAAGTATGCATTGAATTCAAGGACTTTGCCCATCCACCTATAGCAATTTAACATTGCTATAGGTAAATGGGTGCTACAACCAAGGCCTTAATAAATGAAATCCACCGTATAACAATTTTTTTTTTTGAGAACATCACATACCTCATTCCCAGGCCGCAATAATCTCAAGGCGGCTTCACTGGCAAGATATGCAGCAAGAAGTACATCTGCTGCACGACCAGTGACTTCTCCAACTCCAACAACCACAGTATGGGCCACCACTGCAATGAAGCCATCAATATGGGCACCAAGATCTCTAAAACATAATAGCATATGGACATTCATATATTAAAGTTTACTTTCAATAAACAATTGAAACTTTAATTGTCAAAATGTTGGGGGTGAAATTCGAGTACAAGAAATTAGTAATATTACTTTAAAGTATCCCATTTTGAAAATAATGTACAAAACCTACAATCAATCTTAAAACAATGCAAGGAAAACATTGGCGACTATAAATAGGTTGATATTGAAATTAGTTATCAAGTTTATTTTAAATTATTAGATGATGAGGTCTCACTTGACACACCATACAACATCATAAAAAGGTGATGCGGGGCTAATTACACCTAAAAATGTATTTATTCAGCAACTTAGGATTGCAACTAATCAGGTGCTGTGGAAAATTAAGTCCCTCCGCCCTTGCATAGCAAATCATAAGCACCCATGATAGATACAACAGCCCTGCTATTTAGCCCCTCCTGCATATTTAGTAAGTTTTTAACCTAATGTATCTCATTAATAGAGGTTATATTCTGTAACAATTTTGAAATTTACCTTTGAATACTTTATGTAAAAAAAAAAATCAGTAAATTATACATTTTATATGAAGAATAACAGTGAAATAGATAATATATGTGGAAATAATGTAACATATTGGCTATTTGTAGTTTAAAAGTTGACATTAACATGTTAATACATTCTTTTCATTGTAATAAGATGAAGACATAAAAACAAGATACCATTTGAACCTTCGAATCAATTGTAGGTTTTATACAGCTGCGTCCCTCAAAAAACATATTTGATGCAATAACAAATTTAATTACTTCTTATAAAATGTAAAGGTAAGTACTCACATTTTCGCAAGATCACCTTGTTTTAAAGTGTAATCAGTTTCACTTGGAATTGGGGAAAAGTGACATATACAATTGTTCACAGATACACATGTTGAGAAAGCTATGCCTTTTTTGGAGTCTTTCTCCTTTTTAAATACTTTAGATGTTTCCTCTAATATTAGCTTATCGCCAAATTCGCAAATTTCTCTTGCTGAAGCACCGGGCACACACTTCGCAATAACTTGCTCTAAAACGCCTGGAAAATAGATTAGTAACTTAAATAAAATCGAAATAACTTAAATCTTAGCTGTTCCCTTAGCCTTTTAACACAGTTCCAGAACCACACCACATTGTCCGCATGGCGGTGACACGCGTCCATTGAACGCGGAAATGAAGAAAGCTATATAAGAAAAAGTGAGTAATTTAATAATGTGGCGGACATTAAAATAATAATAATAAATAAACACTCACGGTTAACAATTTGACCCGCTAATTTATACTTGGTTACAACCAAGTCTTCTGCAATGGTTTTTTCAACTTCCTTATCGTCAGCCATTTCTCTAGCTGTACTTTGTCCATAGACATACAGATTGTGGTTGTTGTTGTAACGGTTTGCCAATTTAAGCAGGCAAAAGTGTTAGATCATACAGCCTAAACTGATTTATAACTTATTAACAAAACTTTTCACAATTAGTTGATACATCACATTCCGAAGTTCTTAGGAGTGTTAACAACAGCTCAACACAGTGAATAGTTGATGAATCATAAATAGATTTACAAAAATCTTGCGTTATATATAACAACCGCGAACTTATAATATCGTTTCGATTAATTTTTAATAATATTTTCTAATAATAATTCACACGCAGACATAATACACAAAATTGCACCACGATAACGAATCAAAATCCACTTGTAATTTTTTAAGCAATAAAACGGGAGCTCAATCCGATGACAGCCTAGTTCCCGTCAAAACTCTTCTTTATTAAATAGATCGAAGAGTTTGTTTTAGTAATTGTTTTAATTTTTTTTGTAGATATGGGACATAAGGAAAAATATGTACCTGATATCAAAATATGATCCCGTCGGCCTTATTGCATCACGTCATATAATATACGAGTTAAGAAAACATCACACATTCTGTTTTTTTTATAGAAAAGGGAGCAAACGAGCATGCGGCTCACCTGATGTTAAGTGACTACCGCCGCCCATGATCAACCGCAACACCAGGGGAATTGCAGGTGCGTTGCCGGCCCTTTAAGAAGGAGTAAGCTCTTTTATTGAAGGTCCCCAGGTCGTATAAGTCCGGAAAAATCGCCGGTGGTAAACTACTACTATGAACTTATCTTGAAGTCTTGCAGTTGTATACTTGGGTTGGAATTTAACTTTATTAATTATAGGAACCTAATCAGATTGTAGCACCCAGCCATCTTCTCTATTGAAATTAGGATGTTTCTTGATTTCAATAGCCTCGTGAATCATCTTTTGAAGGAATCGGTGTTCTTTAGTGAGGATTTGTGTTCTATCAAATCTCATGTAGTGACGGGGGCGATCTTGTATGTGTTCACAGACTGCAGACTGTGAATAAATGTGAACTATGCGATGCTTATGTATACTCTAAGCAGTTGCTTTCGCTTTTGTGATTGGTAGGACATTTAACTTTAAGCAATGTAATAGTTTTACAGAACGCAGTTTAAGTGGTAAATTTAGCTGTTAAATTCGTATTAAAGATCAACAAGAGTTCAATAACCGGTTGTTAATTCCGTGTAAAAGATTAAATTTTGTTGAAACTACGCATATATACGCACCAAGTTCCCTTTAATGAATCGCTGTCGGCTTAAATCGTGTGTAAGTTGTAAGTAGGCTTTACCGTTACTGTTCTGTATTTAATTAGTACGTTATAAAGTTCACTGTGTTCGATATATGTTGCTTGATTATCGGCGATAGCTTGAACAGAAGTGATCGAAGGCGGGTTAATTACCGTATTTAGTGCCGGGTGGTACAAAAGTTGTCGCGCCTGCGTGGCGCCGGCGCCGTCGCGCACAGTCCGCATTTTTGCCTGATTCTTGCACTTTCACCGCTTTGCACTCTTCTATAAGTCTCTATGGTGACATGCCGTTACGTAAATATGTGACGACTTACGTCTTATTCCAACAATGTTATGCTGATAACTAACTGCTAGTGGTAAGAAAAATTTTTGGTCCAAAAATTTGTAGATATCTTTCCGTATTATTATTAATGCACATTTTTTCGTAGAACATAAGCTTTTAGTTTGTTTTTTATGGTTAAAACACCTTAAGAGCGGAAAAAACATTTCTACTGCTATCTTTTCGCTTACTACAAAGTGGTATCGGATCCTTCCAACCGGAAAGTAGAGCATAAAGCAAGATTTATACAAAGCCAGTAACGCTGGCGCCAGTCCTCAGACAAGCCAGAGCTGGCCTGGCCCGTGTTGTTTAGATAAGGCCAAATGGATTCATTTCATCCCTAGATTATTCTTGCATTAAATTAATGATTTTTTAAACTAACTGAAAAATAATGTTTATCATATACCTACATACATCAAATATAGGAATTTGTACAATATCACTAGTTAAATTTTTATATTACAAATTATTTATACTGGCCCGGGGGTTGCGGGGCACGCGGGCGGAGGTCACTGGCTTGAAAAATAAGCAGGCATTCTATTCCCGCCAATGCTGGCAGCCAGCGCTGGCTTGTCTTGAAAAACAGTCTATACGAGGTAAAACTGGCAACCTGCACCGGCTTCGTCTAGACCTTGCTATAATTATTAAGAAAATTTTGAAATTTCACGATTTATCAAGGTACTACGATGGTAGTCTTTTCTGTCTAGTTCTTCTTACTTCTACCTTCTGGGTAAATACCATCCTCTTGACTATTTCTGTCGCCAAATAGCCAATGCTTGCACTTCTGTGTTCCGATTTGAAATGTATAGTTATAGTAATTACAGTCTGTTAGGCGTTCTACCTTAGTCCTCAGAGCTGGCAACGCATTCTGTAGCCTTCTTAGATTAAATTTGGTTGTAGGTGCCCATGGCCTGTAGTAACCACTTAGGCACCATCATGTGGCCCAAAATTTATGCGTCACTTCAGTTTTATAAAAAAAATGTGTTTTAAAATGATAATTTGGATTTATTTAAATGACTTTTCAAACTTCAGGGGAACCTCGACTGTCAAGTAGTAAAACCGATCTCCTTACAACTCTGTATGTAGCGAATGTTTTATTTCACTCTATTTTTGCTAAAGGTCTACATCGATGTATTCGAAATGTCATCGTTTGCAAAATATTAAAGAAACGACAAATATACAATGCTTATTTAGTTGCAAGATGTGCACAAACTAGTTTAAATTCCAAGGCCAGAAATAACCTTTACAACTATTAAAGTTATTCTGCGGTAGCGTAAAGATAGTTGTGTTTAATAAAGTTTATCGTCTAAGATAACAATGCTTCAACAATATCACATTATAAGATATCGTTTATGAATATTGTTATTAAAATACATAAAACATTTTTTAGAAGCAAATGATGTAATGTCATGATGTAAGATGTTAATGCTGTGGAAAATAGACTCCTGCATCTACTATGATTATTGTGCAGTTGCGCCGTAACCCCTAAGGAATACGATCGAATACTTCGTTACATCACCCTGTATAATACCAAAAATATCGTTGGCATTTGTGCCAGAGACTAATTATATTTGAGACCACAATAAACGTCGTAAATACTTTATACTCTTTTGTTCACAGAACACTACGAGTATTTTTAATTTCGTTGCGTATTAGTGTTGCCGGTATAGCATTTATTTAAACTTAAGATTTTCCTGTCCTACACGTTATAAAATTATTCTACCGGTATATTTATTATTCCTTGATCCATTTTTATTTACTATTACTTATGTTATCATATCCCTTTTGTACAAACGCTGGCAGGAAGTGAATATCTGCAGTTCAGGTCTAGTTCAATAAATAGTTGTTTTAGGTTTCGTTTTTGTGCCTTTAGTTTAAGGATTTTCTTTTTTTTGTCTTATTATTATTGTTTAATTAACTTGTAGTTTTTTTTTGTAAAGACAACATGTATTTAGGTGAGAGTTATCATAATCAAAGTTCTTCATCCTTCTCTTCAGCATCCGATGTATTAAGTAGTAACACTACAACAGTTTTGAAAGCATACCATATTTAAAAGAAACTCTTGTCTTTCATTTTATACAGTTTTTTTTAAATTTCAATATATAAGTACATAATAATACTCTGTGCATTTATATGCACAATGCATATAAATGCACAGAGTATTCCGGCTTATTATCCCGATATGCTAGCCAGCTTTGATGCTAATAACATTCATGCGATTTTAGTTTCCGTATCGATTGTATTTCCTATTCCCTTTCAGGACTCCACTTAGTACGTAATGACCGGACTGTTCTCGGCGGTGGTGTTGTTGCTGTTTATTTTGGTTCTTATATTCCATTTTCTATTGTTCGTCTATCACCTCAATCTCAAAATCAGAACGAAGCGGAATATTTGTTTATTGAAGTTTACCTGTCACGTACTAAATTATTTCTTGGGGTTTTTTACAACCCTACTTCTTCAGTTGACTATTTTTCTATTTTGGATAGCCTCCTTAATCTTACGTACACATTGTGCTTTAATGTGTGGTTTTAATACCTGCCTACTTAAAGAAAATGTCCGCTCCCGTCGGTTTAAATCTCTGGTTGAAGCAGCCAATTTAAATATTGTACCCCTTGCTAAAAGTTGCATTTTTTTCTAATTGTATGCCCTTTTTCCTTGATTTGGTTATCGTTTCTTCTCTCGATCATGTTGAAAAATATGGTCAATGTGCTGATAATGTCCAGATCTTTTATTCCTTTCTTATAAAAAAGACCACCAGTCCATTCAGTCGTGTGCGCGTCGCGTCAACGTAGCGCACCGTGTGTACACTATGGTTATTAGTATGTAAAACGTGGAGGTTACGTCCATGAAGTAAAACAACGCGAAGCGACGCAGTGACAGCTCTACGTCATCACAACGCGGCGTGTGGACTTACCCTTAGGGACATGGAGTATAGAGGTAAGGAAGACAATCCCTTAGGAGAATATAGTTGAAAATGTGTCCAACTGTAAGCGGTAAATAACAGTTCAAAAACTCTCCACTATAGCGCTTAAGTAGCTAAAAGGTATGATAAATCGCCGTAAAATACATTGAGAGTGATTTTGAAAATAAAAATTTTGAAAGCAATAAAATAATTATTGTAAAAAGAATTATGGTGAAACTCTGTGCAATAAAAAAAATATAAAAAGTTCCTTAAAATTTAGACTGTAGCTACAGTGGCGCCATCCTTATTTAACGCTTTCCTACGGACACTCTTTTATACAGAGTCTGTACTCCTTACCTCTACACTTCATACTTAGGGACCTTTAAAAAAAGACCCCACTCTTTTTAAAAGGCCGGCATCGTACCTGTATTTTCCTTAGTGTTGCAGTTATTGGACGTCAGTATTCACTGACCATCAGATGAGCCGCATGCTTGTTTGCCCTCTCTTATGTAAAAAAAAATTAATAACAATAAACGAAATAAAAAACAATAAGGCATTAGCAATAGCCACGTGAATTATAAGGAATTGTCACAGTTGAAAAATAAACCTAAGTACATCCTCACGAACAATTATGATTTAAAAACCCATCAATTATTGCTGAGTAGGTACTGCATTTAAATAGCGGCTGGGAAGGCATGACGGCACGCAATAAAAGACCTACACAACAATGGCACTCTTTGGTAACGTAGATGAACTTTGTATATATTAAATTTGTATATAATAAATGAAAATTATTATTGAAAATTGGATAATTATCTAAAAAGATAGATCGCCATTGCAGCTATGGTAGTGAATTAGATAGACTTGTCCACCTATCATAAGCGTCTAAGATTATATTTCATCAGTTGAGGATCTAGTTTACTATAATAACTCACGAGGGGCGTTCAATGTATTCTCGGTATTAGGATGATTTGCTTATAATGAGGGTAATTAAAAAAAATCGTTAGCTAATGACCCAACCTGAGGGTATAAATATGAAACTTCGTCTTGATACCTTCATTATTTCTTATGTAACCTTCAGTAATAGACAATGTTGAAAAAATCTAACACCGTGCGGTGATTAGAATCCGCGCTAAACAAAGAAAAACTGAAACAAAAAACATCTGTAAAGAAATGGTGGCTGTTTACCAAGACTGCTCATTTAATGTTAACCATACAGAAGCGGTCAAGAGAATTCAGAAGAGGCAGGGAAAGCATCAAAAATGCCCCCGTCTGGGTGGGCCAACCACAGCGGTTATTGAAGAAAATGTGAAAATTATTGAAAAGCTTGTATTAGAAGATGCTCGAGGAAGAATTAAGATTTTAGTAGAAATGACTAACCTATTTGTTGGTACCATACCATACACACCACATTGCATGACTATCTCAACCTCACAAAAGTTAGTGCAAAATGGGTGCCGCGAATGCTCACTGCACTTCAAAAGCAGGCACGGGCTGGCAGTTGTAGGGAGTTTTTAGAGCTGTGTGGTGACGATCCAACAAGTGTTTTCGATAGAATAATTACAGAAAATGAAACGTGGGTTCACCACAATGACCCTTAGTAAACAGGTGTCTACGCAATGGCATAAAAAGGTACAGACCCCCCCCCCAGAAAGTTCAGTCACTCCATCGGCTGGTAAAATCATGGCCACAGAGTTTTGGGATTCCAAACTATATATTCAATATACTTTGTGAATATTCAAAGTGAGTATTCAATAGTATTCTATTGATCGAGTATACAAAATACTCAGCCACTTTACGCCGTTTGACAGAAGCTATAAAAGAAAAGAGAAGAGGAAGGCTGACCAAGAGGGTGCTGCTTCTTTATAACAACGCACCGGTTCACATGACGTGCTCTCCAAGGCTGCTGTACGACACTGCGGATTTGAGTAAGGAAACCACCCACCATAGAGCCCTAATCTAGCCCCTAGTGACTAATTTTTATACCCAAACTTAAAAAAACCTACGGGGAAAGTAATTTGTTGTAGTCCGCTGTAAATGAGCATTTTTCAGGACAAGACGAAGAATATGTTTTCAATGGGATATAAAAGCTTCTTTCACGAACAAGTAAATGTATTGATGTCATGGGAGACTATGATGAAAAATATTAAGTTTATTCTAACACACCCATACCGAGAATACATTGACCGCCCCTCGTACATAAAGAAGACGGATATCTGTTTTCATACAATCTTGCATTTACATTTACATGCAGCATTAAGCTGCTATTTCTGATATTCTGTGAGAGCGTATAGTACTTCATTCCCACAGTAGAACCGTCCGTTTTACACATAACTTTGTTATGTGGAGTGGTTCACAATCACAATCTGAGAGCAGACTTATACACGATTTGATAAAAAAGAGGTTATCGACAACGTTTTTCTAATAATTTTTTATGTGAGGGTAATATGGTCATCCGGTTAATATGGTCACATTCTTATAACTCGAAAACTACAGTCTTGTTTGCATAGATGGCTTTGTCATACGGTTGCTCTTCATTGGTTAATTAAATAATAAAGGGTTAAAAGGGCGCTGCTTTATCGACGCCATTTTAACAGTTGACATTAAAGTAAATATTTAGTCGAATTTAGTATGGTGTAGTGCCAGTAGTATTGTTAAGTTGATTTTTCAAAATGTTCGTAATTATTGTCAAAACTTGTTTGTTCTTTTTCTTAACATATTAGTTATAGTATACAACTTTGTGTTTTTGTCTCTGTCTTTTTCCTAGTTTTGGTTTTATAGGGCGGCAAAGCTTAAGGTGACCACATTACCCTTACGTACCTTAATGTATCGTTTATTTTTTTGGAGTGGAGGGATGTTAGTTAAATCAAAAATCATGGACTTGCAAATTATATAAAGATGTTGCTTTGAAATAATACTTTGATTTTTTTACTCATCTTAAACTATAACCACAATTTACGAATTGCTCATGTAAGGGGTTATATTATTGACACAACATGAGCGCACCAGCTCGCAGTCTTTTTGCATTATATATATCTTAAATATTATTGTATTGCTGCTACTACATAGCCGCTATACAACAATTTAAACAGCGATCCATTGTGTCAATATCCAATCGATAGGCCGACCGAATCCAAAATAATGAGTCCAAGTCATGTAGGTACCTAAGCGAAACTTTCCGTGCATGGTATTTATATCGGTAGTTGAGGCGGTACAAGTAAAATAAGGTCGAAAATCTGTAGAAAGAAGAAAGTGGTAGAAAACAATGGGATACAAAAAAAACGCAGGCACTAATTGATAAAATGCATTTGCAAGAGCGTGACTCAAAAGAGAAGTCCACCGATTGGCAATATTATTATATTGCCTCTGTCACTGTCAGCCATTGAGTTACGTGTACTACGTACTAGAGAAGCTATTCCAAACAAAAATTGTGCACTACTCTGTATCCGCACACGCAACAAACAGTAACAAGGAAACAGTAGAGTCACGCATGCGCAGTTGATATAAATGCGCAAAATTTGTCATAATAAATAATTGTTTATTTAGATTGTAATGTAAATCGAGTACATTTTTTTAATTTTCGTTTATTTTGCATATGTACTAATTTAATATAAAGTTATTATTAGCGCCGCTCCGCACTGCGTGAATATCGAAGCCACAATAACAGGTGTACGGATTGCATTACAGTTCGGTTGAACATAGCGAGTGTTCAGAATGCCATATCTAGTGCCGTAGAGTACATATTGTATATCGATGCTGTCAGCTGTCACAGTTCAACGATGGGTCGATTTGTAAACGCGAATCGTAATTTAAAATTTCTCCTTATTACCTATGTAGATTATTTAAAAATCATTTATTAATTATTAATGAGAATAGGTTAATATATTATTATAAAAAAGCATTTATACTTAACCAAATCTATGAAATGTCTTTTGACGTTTTACATTGATCATTTCGTTTTACATTAAACCTTTTATATAAATTCAAAAAAGCTATGCGGTTATCTATATTTCACAACAACATGTATTAGTCCTTTATCACTTTGAAATTCGAATTTTCAAACAAAGTAAAATATAAAAAATTAGCCAGAATCAATTTTTAAGTTTGACGTTTCCTCAATGATGTGTCGTAAAGAATTATTCCTTATTCCTTACATTACATTAATAATATCATTTAATGTCCATAGTATGCAGTGTAATACCTGTACCTATAATACAATATAACCTAGTTAATTATGATAATCTAAAACTGTGCAACATATTATGTAATAGTCATTGAGTATTAAACCAAAGGAGGCGGAATTGCAAAGCATACCCCTATGTCAAAGGTACGATTTTCGTAAAATACCAAGTGTTGCCAGCAGTTATAAGCATGGTTCATGAAATGAAAAATGTAATTTACTACACAAAATAAATACATTAACGAAAATTTATTCCATATCAACTAAATCAGTTTGTGATGAATAATAACCATTACATTAAGATAGGTAGAGTGCAGTGGGTTTTGTCAAATGATTAAATATTCAGCTCGACCCCAACATGATTCTGAATAAATTATAATTTAATGTAATCGATAACTAGTCTTAATCATAATATTATTAAAAATTAGGGCTAAATAAGTCAAATTAAAACTTGCCGCTTCGTAGCAAATATATGCAATTTTTGTAAAAATAACCGGTATCACTGCAACCGAAAATACTGCAATGTATTGATGTACGCCACAACTTTAGCTATCGCTAAGTTAATTTGGGTTTGTCTGCTGAAACGGTTTTTATTTTTTGTTCAGATTTTATAATACAGTAAAAAGCAGTAAATTTTTCTATTATTGGTTTAATAATAACAAATAAATAAAATTAGTTTATTCGGTAAATGATCATACATAAATTACAACTGGGGATGGGGTCTCCTTTTAAGTATAAAAACTTGTGTTAGGGGACCCCACTC
>DWHP01004862.1:0-12296 GCA_018247895.1 Parnassius honrathi
GTATGTGATTGTAAAGAGCAGTCTTAATTCATCGCATTATTAAAATAAGAAATCATATTTAACATTACTGCTGCAAAAGATTTTCGGACTAACTTTGCAGAACATGGCACTGTAATTATAAATCACTGAATCGATAAATCCGACTTTTAAGTGTCCTGCCACGACCTCACGGGTCATCTTTTATGAAAATTGACTTGAAGGATGGAGACAGTAATTGGCTTAGTAATTGACATTATTCATCGCTCTCACTTTATGTAAATAAAAAGGATAATATTATTCAAAATACAGCTCTGTCAGCTCAAGTAAGCGAATCAGACGCTTAAAAAGATTAAATAGCAGCCGAGTGTTAACCAAAGAAATTAAATAACAATTTTCTTGATTGGATGAAAATGTTGTCTTCAAATAAGAAGTACTCGTTGACATTTGATACATTTAAATTTCAATATTATCGTCATTTAATGCATCATAAATGGTGGGCGGGGTTAAAATGCATGTTACCTCAGCCGATATCACTTGCGAAAGAGAAAGGTACGATGATTTACAACAAAGCGAGCGCGTGAAATTTTATAAACAGACCTTTGGGAATGTGGATATCATGAAAAAGTCGTATAACTTAAACAAAATAATTTCGATGTTTCACATCTGCCAGGCGTTCTGTTTTTTTAATTTTGTACATAGTTTATTTGTACTTTGTTCATGCTTTTCTCTTGTTCATGTATAGTAAATATCTTTTTCTTTCACTCAAGCAAATCCAAACGGCTCTTTTCAAAGCCACCGAAGGTATGCGATTGCATGTGTCATACAATCTATCTAGCGTTAGTATACCTTCCGTGTGCTTTGTTAAACACGTCCTTGACAGCACTAAATATGAAACTAAAGAGTGAAGACCGATTAAGATCGGTGTATTTTTATTTTTAGAAAACTGCTAAACACAACAAAACCATATCCTGGGCTTGACCTAGTTTGGAGCCCTAGCTTCGCCACTGCAAACATGAGGCACTGAGATATTACTGTGTATGTGTGCCATTTACTTTTATGAAACTGAACGACGAAGTTTTATGAACGAACGAACTTACAGTCCACTTGATGGTAAGTGATAATTTCAGTTCATGAACACCTGCAGGCAATTTCACACAAAGTAGGATACAGATGCAGTGTAACTCTGAAGTTTGAGATGGAATTTCGTCATAATATAAAGCTACGAGGCATTCCATCTTACTGGCTTTCTGTACTATCGTGATCTAAACACAGCAGTTAAAAATATACCAGCTCTTGCTAGTGGTCACAAAAGAAGATTTTTTGATGCGTGTATATACTAATACATTGATTATACTCGACTGTATCATTATACGCGTTCGACTTATTGAATGGGTAAAGTTTTGTAATTTCACGTCACCGTTATGATATATAGCAGTGTTGACCACTTGAAAAGTTTATTTTTGTATACTGTGCATTGTTTTAATTACGTTTTCGATAATCATTATTAAAATTGATTAATTGTAGAATCACTGTGCAGTACAGAGCAAAATAAGTTACAAAGAAAAGGATTTACTCTCGAATTTTTTTAATATTTTTATTGATATTTCCGTTGAAATAAGTTTTAACTTCTGTGCACTTCAGACTTCAGACTTCAGTTTTACGACTGAGAGTTTTTTTTTAATTAGGCACGTTCAGGAATAATTCTTTTTATTAGAAAAAGGTTATTTCGAGTGTGATCAAATTTGATTTTGTCCGTATCAACAGCGCATAACCTTAGGCCCTAGCCACCCGATGAGATCCGAGAGAAACCATGACTGAACGCTCTATAAGCGGAGTGTAATGTAGCGCGGCTGAGACGCGTGATATGCGGAATAAACATCATTCTATTCTATTGTATCGCGTAAAAAATTGTAAAAAGAAAAAACCTATACGTCGAAATTTAAAATATTTCAAGTTCGTGCAGTCACCACACGCTTATTGAGAGTACGGGTGAGAAAATAGCCTCCTTATAATTGCGCACCTATTTTAAGAGGGCAAAAAATTTTTTTAAAAGATCAATAATAGTACTAGCGTTTCTGGTATAATGCGAACCAAGTATCTAACCAATACTTATGCGAGTGGACGGAACATGCGTTCACGAATCTTTACTCACTCGAATAATGAAATTATTTTTCGCGGAAGCGTAGACGTAATCGTATGCGTAGACACGATTCGTTCAAAGTACACATTAAATTAGATACTTCAGAGCGGATTAAGCTTCACGCACAGTTCTGAACATTTACCGCAATTCGTAATATTATATACGTGCTTTATTACGGTTTTTTAAACTAAGATAGCTTTGTTATTCGGTTAGTTGATTGAATAAAAATATATCCATATTCATTTTATCTCTATATCGCCCAAAGGTTGACTCGAATAGAATCATATTATATGAGAATTTTAATTAATAAATTAATTGCAAAGGAATTTAAATAAAAATCGGAAGTATGATTTCTTATATTTACATAAAACAAGCCGCTTCTGAAGCTTGGTCACTCATGGGATAGGTGCGAGTGGTAAATACATAGAAACAAACCAACCGCGCTCGTATTTATTTATCACGCGTTTGAAAATGTGTGAGAGATACATTTATTTTAAGGAATAGCGAAATCCGTAAACGGTCATTGACGTCACCTGAATAAGATTATAGCATTTCATCCAAGTTTTTAGTGCAACGCGTGTGTGTACATTTTCATGGAATCATTTGAATAGAATTTACTCACACTCACACACCATCCTGGTGGAATGATTGCACTTTA
This sequence comes from Parnassius honrathi, assembly GCA_018247895.1. Lineage (NCBI taxonomy): Eukaryota > Metazoa > Arthropoda > Insecta > Lepidoptera > Papilionidae > Parnassius > Parnassius honrathi. The sequence continues at coordinate 2,778 of DWHP01004862.1, forward strand.
TGTAGTTATTAGTAGTTACTTGGTATACAAACTAGGTTAAGTGCGAAAGGTTTCTGATTTAAAATGGGGATTGCGTAAAAGAATTCACATCTACAAAAATCATATCAAGCAGAAACGTAATATAGTCTCGTACAGTAAATTCCTAAATATCTATAAGCTCCTATGTAGTGAAACATTTTAAAGTAAAGTAATGATAAAAAGTCTACAATTGTCCCACCACTACGAAGCTCAAACCTAGTAAGCTATTAGAGCGGGTTTTGGAGAAGAGAAGAACAAGTCTTCTAACGATCTTTACTGCCAATATCCACGTGTTATATCAGCTCTTAGAATTTAAATTAACAGATAACTGTTGTTTCAATTCTCAGTGTGCATCAAAAGATGCTGGTACTGGCAATTAAACTGAAATAGCTCGCAATTATTGAAGTTAAAACTTTAAGTAAAACAGTCGTAAGTCGTCAGTACTTTCCATGTTATATAACTTTTTTCATTCTATTACAACCTATAAAAATCCACTGCTGAATATAGGCCTCCCTCACAGATTGCTTCGTAGGCGGAATTTCATCCTAGTTACCACGCTGGGCGGGCAGGTAGGCAATTGCAGTTTTTTATAATTACAGGTAGTTCTCAGAAAGATGCTCCTAGTCTTCTTCTATTTTCGCTTTTCTACGTTGTCTCTTAAGCCACCTACGGCACGATATAGGTTAGTGGATATCCTAACACCATCCCTACACGTTTAAATGAAAATTTTATAACCTAACATTAGTAATTCGGAATCGTTTGTTCGTTGAAACATACATTTTTGATTTATCAGAAAACGTATTCAAAGTATAACTGTATTTTTTTCCAATTACAGTAATAATAGTTATAGTAATTTAATAATTGTATTTTTTTCCAATTACTGAGGTGAAGAAACGTTTTGCGCCATTACCAATTGCATGAATAAGCTTAATAGGAACATACATGTATACAAATGTCTTCATGCTCTAAATTGTATGCTAAAACGTTGATTTGAGCTAAATTTACTCGATTTGGTGGTCGTTAATCACTAGCATTACGTCAATGGTTTGCCATCACGATAGCTTTGCTAATGAATACTTAGTTTAATCGGAATTCAAATTTAGAAAGAGACTTCTACGGACTGATGGTGGTGAAAAAAAGAAGAAATAAATATGAAATAATACATTTCATATTTTAATTTGTTTTTTCATCATTTCCATTTTTATTCTGGTTTCGAATCCCAGGCATGACTAAATACAAACTCTTAGTAACAGCGCGGAGACAAGAAAGAGGTACTTCACCCCCGAGCTTTGAAACTCTCGAAAAGCTATTGGTCCTGCGCCTGATTTTTCTTTGGTTTTGTAGATATCTAGTCACCCTTGCGACTGGCTACCGTGACCGATACTCGGTCTGGAGGACATTATTTCGTTAAGACGCTAACAATTGTTTAATTTGTTGTACGCGCCTTAAGTTTAATAAAATTTAAATCTGCTCGCTATTTTAATTGTGTTTTGGTAAATTTTAGCATTTTGACATATTTGACCTGATAAAAGTAATGAAATTGAATAATAATACATGGGCGGCGCGGGCACTTTTAAATTAGACGAATTCTACTAGCTATCGAGTGCGTTCCGGCAGCAGTTACGTTATGTCGAAGCAGTGTAACCTACATTTCATTCGAATGTGACTTTCTTTGCTTTTTATATATTAAAAGTGACCATATCCTAATATTTAAGGGTGCGGACCGCAAACTCGGATGGTCGGTTCAAATCCACCATTCAACTACCGTTGTGAGCCAATCCTAACACAAGCATAAGCTTAATTGAGCTGATGTGCAATTTTGCAAGAATATTAGTAGTAAATTTAATACAATTTCTATGCTGCACGTGCATCACGCGTGAACATTTGCTTGTGTTATTCAGTTTTTTTTTTTTTCATTTTTTTAATAATAACATAATCATGACAAACGAGCATACAGGCATTCTCGATTAAGAATCAAAATGCAGACGTGTTATCACCCCTGACGACTAAAATAGAATGTTAGTAAACAGAATCTCTGGTTTTTTTGTATAAGATTAGGGTGACAAACGAGCACACAGTCCACCTGATGGTAAGTGGTTACTGCGACCCATAGACATCTACATCTATCCTCAATTACGAATCAAAATGCAGATGCATTGTCACCCATGAGGACTAAGAGGGAATGCTTCGTTTCCAGTAAAAAGGGTCTCCGGTTCTCTACACTCACCATACGAAACACAGCAGCGTTAAGCTGCTATTCTATAAGAGCGTGCTCCTTCCCCGGTCGAGCCGATCCATTGTTGCTACAACTATGCTAGTAATATAGCGGCTCTACCACGTATTAAAACTGCTACTGGTTCTCTAAACTCACCAATTAAACACACAGCAGTATTTAGCTGCTATTTAACCCTGTTATTTTGTGAAAGCGTGGTTTTCCCTGGTGATTCGTGCCACAACAGCTGTAGCTATAGCATGGCTACGTTATGTATAAAGCATACGTCAACGTATGAAAAATTACAGTGTAATGGCGTTCCAAGGATATCTACTGCCCCATATCGTACCGTGGGTATCGTAAGAGGCGACAGAGGGAAAAAATAGGCAGGAGCATCTTACCAACAACAACAACAAAAAATTAATTGCGGCTGCCAACTAACCTGCCAAGCACGGCAACAACGCAAAAAATCTCCCATATGAGGTAATCTATTGGATAGTCCTATATTCAGGGAGTCTTTTGATAGGCTGTGTAACGGTAATAGCAACGTTAAAGCTTCTTGCGTCAGTATGTGTATATATCTTGACTTTTATATAGCTTTGAAAAAAATACGGTATCGCTTTGAATGAACCATATTATTTTATGTTAGGACGCGATATTGAAAACTCATTTGAAGCCCAGACGACATAAGCTCACGTGAATCGTTCCCGAACAACGAGCAATCTAGTCAACGCTCCATTACTTGGTCAATAGTTTTAGCACTATAAAGATACCGACCAGCCGCGTTAGAATTAAAATGTCGGAACGAGGTAGTTTGTTGCAGTTTTTATGTGTTTTTGTTTATAGGATATGGTAACAAACGAGCACACGGTCCACCTGATGGTAAGTGGTTGCTGTGGCCTATAGATATCTACATTTATTCTCGATTACGTATCAAAACACAGACGCGTTGTCACCCGTGAGGACTAAGATGGAAAGTCTCGTCGTTCTACACACTCACCATATGAAACACAGCAGTATTAAGCTACTATTTTACGCTGATATTCTGTGAGAGCGTAGTCCTTCCCCGGTCGAGTCGTCCCATTTGTGCTACAACTATACTTCTAATATAACTACAGCATGGCTCTACCACGTATGAGTTACTATTTAATGATTTTACAGGTAAAATTAGTATCCACCAACACCAGCGAAATTGTTAATTTCAATTTTGAGTGCTGATTTACCTGACCTGAGATCTGAGATTTGATCTGAGAAATTAGAAAAAATATTTCGAAGTTACGAGAAGTTCACTAATACGCATTGGGGCTGCGCGGCGGACATTTTCTTTCCCCAAAACCTTCTCAGAAATGAGAACGAGGCCTGTGCCCAGCAGTGGTACGTAAATGGACTGTAAATTTTAAAAGGGGATAATTTTGTGTCACATAGGCCATGAGAAAGGTAAGAGGATGTTGTGACACGAAGAGACATACATTATAATGAAAAGTTTTAATGCAGATTGTTATCTCCGCGCATTAAGATGCAATATGTATAAATTATAGTGCTTTTAAAACAATATTTTATTTAAATACTCTAAAAAGATGAAAATGAACTTTAAACTAAATCAAACTCATCAATTTATTACGTAAGACAATTCAAATCATATAGAAGCTTGTCGCGAGATATACCAATTCTATAAAAAAAACATTTTTTTTCTTAGATTTAGCTACCTATGTCGGTTCAAAGATCTTTATTTCTCAATAAGGCAATAGTCACTTACTTAAGAACAATAATTATATAAACCTAGTAATAACAATTTGTATGTCAATATCAAGTTACATATTGTGTTCTTGTTTATGTCACAGGTAAATTTCGCGACAAGGTTTTATATCATATAAGTTGTGTTGTGTAGTAAATTGATAAGTTCGATTTAATATAAAGTTTATTTTCTTCATTTTAGACTATTTAAATAAAAGCTTGTTTTTAAAAATGTTTTTTTTTTAATTTTTTAGTTATCCTGGACATGTTTCTACGTTTGTTCATTTCATTTAATGCATCATTGTTGGTTTTTGATCTCCGTCTAATATAATCTGCCGTCTTGAATTTATTATCGCTAGTATTTGACTCTTGCAGGTCTTTACAGCATTTGTTCGGACACCACCAAACTATCCCTAACCTTTGCCGAGTTATAAGTCGTTAAAATTTCCGTCATTTTGATTTTCTTACACCATCGCTAGAATTTGCCCAGAGTGTAGGTCAATATTAGTTAAGACACGACACCCCGCTTAGAACTAACGTTTAGACAGGCAGTAGTACACCACCTCCTCGAAGAGCTGATCGCGTAAATAATTTTATTCGTATTATTTTCAGCGAACAAAACAAAAGTTTCATCTTTTTATCATCATTCGAATCCTATATGTTCATTTGTAATTCATATCAGGGGTGTAATAAAATTAATAGATCGCCACCGTTGGAGGTCCACCATATTGGATTAAGAGTGACGGAATTTTATGTTTCGTATTCTTTCCAGCAAACCCTTCCATAAATACCCATATTATGGGAGTGTATTAAAAATCCACCATTTTTACAGTCCACCATCTTGTACGGTCTGCCATATTGGATTTTAAAGACGTGACATAGGTAAGCATAACTTTGAAAATTCAAGTGTTAAATTTGACTCGAACTATTCGCCCCTAAAATCATTATCGTGGACTCCGTAAACTACAGGATAACAAAATCGCAAGCAGATTGGAGCAACTGAGTTCTTGATCGCCAACTTAAATCGCCATCTTGAATTTTTTAATACCAGAATATTGTCGCCTATTGTTGACTAAGTGAAGGATAGATGTAGGTTATATAATAATTAAGACCTTAAAAAGTGATATAATTCAGTATGTAGGTACATTACTTCAGTAGAGAACTGAAGTAATATACCTACATACAGAATTACAAAAATAAATTTCTGTATACTTTAAATGTTTAATACTATTAAATTAAATGGAAGTGCTGTGTAAATTCATCCAGAAAAAAGAATTTCTTTTCCCCATCGGTTGTCGGTTCTTCAAGCTATATGGCCGGCCCATGGCCACTTCAGCTTTCTAATCAGTTCCACTGCGGATATCCTCATTTCTAAATTTGTCACGCAAAGAAAACCCACGCATATATGGAGTGGCATACGTCGCTGAGCGACTTCGAGCGTCCTCATGTAGCCAGCAGTGAAGGACCACGTCTTAAATCCATAAGTCGTCACTGGCAACACGCACTGGTTATACAATCTAGTTTTCAGGTTTTGAGGTATACCTGACGAGAAGATGTGTTGTAATTTTCTGAACGCAGCCCAGGCGAGTTGAATCCGTTTATTGACCTCGCGGTTGAAGTTGCACCTAGTCGGACTATTTGTCCCAGGTAAACGTATTCGTCGACAACTTCGAGCTTAGTGCTCCCAACAACTACCGCCATGAGTGGGACATGGACATTAAACATGATCTTTGTTTTGTTCATGTTGATCTTAAGACGTATCCGTTGGGAGATACTATTGAGGTCATTGAGCGTACTGCTTAGGTCCTTCAGCGATTCTGCTATAAGGACCATATCGTCAGAAAATCAAATATGAGTGATGTACTCGCCATTAATGTAAACGCCGTATCCTTTCCAGTTCAGTAGCTTAAAAACGTCTTCCAACGCAGCGGTGAAGAGTTTCAAGAATATAACGTCACCTTGCCTTACACCTCTCTGCATTTGCATGGATTCCGTACTCTGGTTCTGTACTCGGATATATACCGACAGTCAACTTAGCACCGTTGAAGGGACTATAGCACTGCCTAAATTTCGCTGGAACCAAAGGCTTTTTCGTAGTCCACATAGGTAAGGCAAAGTGACAGATTGTACTCTTCGCTCTTCTGTACAACTTGCCGCAGGGTAAGTATGTGATCTATGGTACTGAAGGCTTTTCGGAAACCGGCTTGTTCGGGGGGCTGGAATTCGGTTACGCACCAAAATTGGACTCTGTTTATAGGGACTCTGCACCATCATTAAACACAGTGAAATTTTGAGCAGCTAAATTTAAACGTGACCGTGAGAGCTTGAAAAACGACTTTCTGCCTACAGTTTGTAGTAATGATGCATAGTATGCTCCTATAATGGTTTTTTCTTCTTGAATATAATCGATTACAATAGCCGATCCGATTATCTGAGGTCACCATCTGTCCTAAGAAGGTGTTAGATTTATCGTCCACAAGTCTCTCGTTAATAACGTTATAAAGATTGGGAATGTGTCGACAAGGGTTGCGTACCTTATACTCAGAATCACCAAACAGTACTCTTTTTTTTATAGGATAGGATGACGAACGAGCACACAGTCCACCTGATGGTAAGTGGTTGCTGTGGCCCATATACATCTACATCTATCCTCTATTACGAATCAAAATGCAGATGCGTTGTCACTTGTCATCCGTGAGGACTGAGGTGGAATGCCTCGTTTCCTTCGTTCCTGGTTTCTTTTCTTCCACGAACAGTAAAGCTGAACATGGGCCTTTCCGAAGTTGGAAGGATTTACCATGATCGCCTCGCTCGGATTGGCGATCATCAATGTCGGGCATCGTTGACGCTGATCTGCTTCACCGGTCTGGATATTCGCAGCTGTCATATTATAAGGGTGAGTATGCCGCCATAAATTAGAAGTCACGTGATGTTTGTGTTCTTTCCAACATACTCTATACGTAGTAGAGCCACACTGCTGCTATGTTATGGTACATCACGAATGGGTCAACTCGATTGGGAAAGCACTACGCTCGAACAGAATGCCATTGCAAAACAGCAGCTTAATGCTGCTGTGTTTCATATGGTGAGTGTGGAGCCGTAGACCTTTTTTACTCGTAGATATTCGTTCTTAGCCCTCAGTGGTGATAACATTTTACAGAGGATAGATTTTAGTGTCTTTGGGTCACAACGTACACTTATAATCTGGTGGACGGTGTGCTCGTTTGTAACCCTTCACCATTATCATCTTCATTACAGCCCTTTAACTACAAGTCCACTTTGAACGTAGGTCTCCTCCAAGGAATGCCACAAAGCACGGTTCCGAGCCACCGGCATCCATCGACTTCCTTCATCTTTTACCAAGTGATCTCTCCATCTAGTGAGAGGCCGGCTACACTCGGTTTGCATCGGGCAAGGTTCTTCAAGCTATAAGCCTGGCCCATTGCCACTTCAGCTTACTAATCCGTAAATAACTATTCTTTAAAAAAAACCTTGTGTATATCCTACTGGACTTAAACCACACCCAAGGTTTTTTTAAGACGAATACTCATGACATGTTACATGTTAATAAAAAGAATAATCATTTTTTTCTGTATCCGTGCAGACGTCCGGTCTAATCTTCAAAATGTCTGAACCAATCACAATGACAGGAGTAATCTGGGCTCTATGTTATCCGAAAAGAGATTTAAAGAAAACGAAGAATTAATACAATAAATGTGTATATTTACAGTTAGAAATATAATAAGGATTTATAAATAAAAAGGAGAATAATTAAATAGTTATTTATTTTAACTTATGTAGAACCTTACAATACTTTTACAATCAATTGTTTTCTCATTTCCAATTTTACTCTATCAGGTAAAATTCAGCCGGTGTTAAAGTAAGGTTATATTACCGTTTTCGTAATCGAATAAAAAAGAGAAAGTAATGTAATGAAATAAAAATATTTCATTTTTAATTAGGTCTTCATTAGCCCGTAAAAAATCACTGCTGGACATGGGGGCTCCTCCCGTAGCAGAGAGGATCTGCCTTCATTGTCACATTTGGTAGGTATGACGATCGTAGTATCAGAAGTTTTACACCTTTTATGTTGCTTTCCGCCTCCGGTCTGGTATAAAATACTCAGGTAGGTGTATTACATCATTTTTTATAGGATAGGTTGACAAACGAGCACACTGTTCACCTGATGGTAAGAGGTTGCTGTGGCGCATAGACATCTACATCTATCCTCGATTATGAGACAGAATGCAGATGCGTAGTCACTCGTGAGGACTAAGATGGACTAAAATGCCTCGTTGCCACCATGCACCATGGCTCTACCACGTATTTGCCTTAATTGTGACGTTTGGTAGGATTGACGATCGTAGTATCAGAAGTTTTACACCTTTTATGCTGCTTCCCGCCTCCGATGTGGTATAAAATACTCAAGTAGGAGTATTTTACATCTGGTCTAAGCGAGACAATTACACCACCATTTTTATCTATATGTAACATTCTTTTGGCATTTCACATAGTCTCCTCAAACGACACTCACGGTACAAACATCTTATGAACGACTACGCCGTCACCTTACAGTGGCAATACTGCCAAAATAAATAAACACAACGAATTAAGAGGTAAATTTGTGTCCATTTTAGCCCCTTTAATGCCTGAACGTCCGTAAATTTGAAAGTTTACTTAAATCCTTCAAATTTTTGGACACAACATACAATATTTGAGATGAGAAACACAACATACAATATATGAATTTGTGAATAGTCTTCGAAGAAAGAAGAAATAATACTTGCCGCAGAAAATTAGACACTTTGGTATTTAAAGTTAAAATGATAAAAATACTCAAACATAATGAGTCTTTTAGATTTTATTGAGATGTGTATCATTGTTTAGGGTTTAATTACCACTGAAAATAGTCTACTTAAAAGTTTTTTGCCGCTTCTTCCCACAGCAGAGACAAAATGCGATGGCGTAATTTTAATAAAAGTATATCGTATTTTACTTTAACTTTGCAGTAATCGTCATACGGAAAGGCGTGGGCTTAAGGTCGACATAAGGGGATTAGACAGCTCATTTCGTCTCGTGGACATCATAAAAGTCGCCTTTAGGGCAAGTACAAAAAATCATTGAAGGACAATCATTTAATAGGTAGAGGAATCCTTTTCCATATAAAAGTCTACCGGAATAAAGTATACCACTCCCTTACCTACTCTTACTGCTAAACTGCAGTGCATTTATTGCTGTACTCTGCTTTGACTTGCATATTATATACGCAGTACAACTGGTTGTGCTACATTTCCTCGTAGTCCTGTGATGATATCAAAATTGTAGACCTACTTATTCGGAGTTTGTTGCATGTGTATATATGTAATATAAATGATGTGACCGTCACCAAGTTTCCAACTCAATTTTCATTTTTATTTTATTTAAAAACTAGCTTTTTACTATTAAAGTTTTTACCTGCAGCTTCGCTCGCGTGGACTTGTTTTTAGAAACATCGATAATACTATTTTGTACTAAAATTAGTAAAACTGGATCACTTGTAGAGACACGTCGGTATC
>DWHP01004863.1:0-12296 GCA_018247895.1 Parnassius honrathi
TTTATTAATAATCTCATGCAAATCTCAAAAATTTCAAATAAAAAAATATTACGACGCATTATTTTGCACACCGTACAGTGACAATTACGTCATCGGCCCAGGTCTCAGGTCAATTCGTACGAGTTGTACACAGTCAACTGCCACATGAAACCTACCATCTAAAAGATATGATATAAAAGTTCTTTAAAATTATAAAATCGTGTTTAATTTCAGCATGTTTGTTTGTTCTATATAACACACGAGCTATCAAACAAGCGGTGTGTATCGAATACAATAGATAAATAATAAAAAGAAAGGCAATAATCGAACCTGCGTAATGTACGATTTACGGCGAGTGCTTAGCTATTTTTATGAGTTTACATAACATACCTAAACATTCACGCCTGTCACCCAGAGGCGTAGGCATAGACTACGGACTTACATTTGACACGATCCTGATACACTTCTCTTGCCTCCTCCACATCCATATAGGTACCTACGCATACATGCTCGTCTGTTAATTATACTCTTAATCTGTCCCATCTTCAATATATCTCCAATTTGGTCGATAATCGTCCTTCAACGACTCTGGCGTTCACTTCTGCAACATAGATTGGTTTTATCACTCTTTTTCATTCATTTTTCCTGCGTGACGAAATCACTTAGTAAGTAATAAAAATAATCTGCGATTATTCTGGTGTCGCTGCTATTCAAGGGCGGCGGAATTCGTTTACACCACACTCACTGACAGGTGAGCCGCATGCTTGTTTGCACCCTGTTCTATAAAGAAATATGATGATGGTGAGAACTGACACTTAGTGAGAAACTAAACTAAACTACCCGCTTGGCCGTCACTCATTGGCACCCGATCAGTTGTTGTGGTGTAAATAATACTCGTACTTTCTCGAATACAGTAAGTTGTTTGTTTTGTCACAATATACCGTAAATGAACACAAAAGTCGTAACAAAACAATTTGCCTTTGTCTAAAATCTCAGACAAATATTTGCCAATGCAAATATTTGTCTGAGATCTCAATAGATACTTTTCGATAGACTGCAAAATTTCTTTTTAAATAAATGTTACGACATTTAGAACAATATTTGAGAATTTGTATTTAATGTCATACTAATTGAAATCTATTTCGGTTTCAATTCAGTCGCATTACGGTCTATTGTTCATTGTCATCTCAAAGTTTATAAGGAGTTTTTCGATTGAGAAAAATTACAGCTGATATGTGCCAAGAGTCATGTGACGAGAGCGTCTCAAGGATCGCTGTATGTACTTTCTATTTAAAAACAGCAAAGAATTTTCACCTATATGCATAAGTCATAAGAATGCAAAATCTGTTATAATTCAGCTATGTAAACATTCAATGTTTTCTTAGAATGCCGCATAACGAAACGGAGACCGTTTGGCTACCTGAACGACATTATATATTTATCCGTTTTACGTTTTACTTAACCGTTTTAAATAGTTATTATATAATTTTAATTATTTCGACATCCCATACTGTTAAATACAAATTGTAAAGTCGGTGAGATGTAATTTGTATTATAGGTTACTTTATCTTTTTCTAAGTCATGCTTTTGCGTAATCACTGATATTGTAATAAGTCTTTACTTCATAATTTTCTTCTTAGTTAATGTATTAACTGTAATATCATTATTACATCATTCGATACTACGTACTAGGTATTTCACATTTTTTTATATGCTGTGTGTTCTTTATAAGTGGTGAGCATAAGGATACTGTATGTCGGGATTTGTCCTGACATGTCAGGACTAGGTCGGATTTAGGTAATGTTAGGTAATATTAATTTTTCAGTAAAATACAGTAGGTTGTTGCGTGGATGAGGTGGAATCTGCGACGTGGATTGAGAGTGCACAAAACCAATAATTTATAGAGATGCGCTGAATATTCGTTTTATATTCGGTATTCGGCATATTCGGCAGCTTTATCAAATATTCGTATTCGGCCGAATATTCGGCTAAATCGCCTTTTCATAGTGTCCAATGTATTGAAATGTACGAATTTAGTAATGCGATGTCTTTTACTGTTCAAAGTATATTTTATTTATAGGTTAAATCTACTTACTCTAGAGTGCCTCAAATGCATAAATCTATACATTTATGTTTTGAGGCACTGTAGATTTATTTACCATGATGGCGAATAAGAACTTGATAAAATGTTTTTGGAATTAAACAAAGAAACGTTACATTACATAAGTACATTTCGCTTTACTTTGGTCGTCAGTTTCTCTAAAATAAGTCCAATTAGTAAATCTCCTGCCGCTCATTTGTATCATATAATTGTCAATTTTCACTAAGAATAAAACAACGAAATATTTTTTGTCACAAGAATAGTCAAAACATAAGCATGTGCCGGCAATTTGCTCAGTACTAGATGATGCAATAGCTGTCAGGTGTGGCGGGGCGCGAGGGGCAGGGTTCGGCGCTGATCCCGTGCGCTTTACGGTAACAAGTTTCGACATAAATTGGTTGGGTCCCGAGGTTATCCTGCCGAATAATGTTCGGCCGAATATTCGGTTCGATAAAAATTTTACCGAACATTCGGCCGAATATTCTTATTCGGTGAAATCCATATTCGGCCCATCCCTAATGGTAAGTGGATGCTGTGGGCCATAGACATCTACATTTATCCTCTAAGAATCAAAATGCGGATGCGTTGTCACCCCTGATAACTAAGATGGAATGCCTCGTTTCCAGTAAAAAAGGGTCTCCGGACCTCTACACTCACCATACAAAACACTGCAGTATTAAGCTGCTAATTTACGCTGGTATTCTGTGAGAGCATGGCTCTTCCCCGGTCGAGCCCGGTACAAACATAATATAGCCGCAGCGTGGATCTACCACGTATAAAACCTGTACTAATGAATATCATAATGTATAACACAATTTTAATTAAAACTTATATGGGATCGCATCTGATGATTACAGGAATTTAATAAAAAAAGAATCATTAAAGTCGGTTCAGTCGTTTCCAAGAGATCGGTAAACATACGACACGAATTTATCACACGGGTATTTTGTGCGAATGTAATCTTTCTCGAGAGATTTATTTATTTATTCATTACGGTCTATCTTTCATAGATTGCTAATAGGGGAATTCAACTCAACATTTGCTACAGTTGCCACGCTTAGCAGGCTGATTGTAAAACGGTGATTTTGTTACTTGGGCTCTTAACAGGAAGATCCTGTTTTATATCTCTCTGTTCCCTCTTACGACATCCACGGGATGATAAAGAGTAGCGGATTCTCTTTCGCCGTCACGGTTGGTCAAGCCCATTTTTTCTGCAATCACGTTAATAGAGTTATCATACGAGAAGTGGTAGTGGTTCTACCAATTGAAACCTTCATAACAACGACGAAGCTTACAAATTAAATAACTACACCCTTAAAATATTTGCATATAACCAAACGTGCATCGATCTGTCCATTAGCCGAATTTGATATCGTTATAGATTCAAAAGGCAGGTGTTATAACCACTAAGTCAAATAACACGAAAATCTTTTAGTGGTTGCAAAGCAGGTGCAAAAGTTTTCAATGTCGCACTCTAATCATAAGGGTCGCAATCAATTCGGGTGCACTTTGCCAAAGGTTTCAACTAATTTACTTGAAAATTATCAACACACAATCGCACCATATCATAATGATTATCAATGAAACTATATTTTTATATACACTTTTAATAAAAAAGATTAATTTCTTACAAATTTAGTAATTAATGAATAAACCCTTTCACCCAAAATTACGATAAAAGAGAATAGTTAAGCGAGACCAAAGTATTATCTTCAGGTTATTAATCTATAGATACTCCTTTTTATTTCCACGAATACTTTTCCTATATACACTCTGTTACTCTCGTCGAAAATACAGTCGAAAAGTTAAATCATCCAAACGTGACGTGATCTTCCTCGCATCTTCACTTAAAGCCTGGGTGTCTAAACTGTTTAAATTGGGAAAAATATGAGTCTCTAAGTAATTACTATAACATTTATGTCATTTGCTGTAAGGTTTATCGGTCCGCGGGGTCCACAGACTTTCTAAAGTTATATCCGCTGGTCGTCCGCTGGTCGTGGCCGCTGGAGAAAAAATGCAGTGCTATTATTGCTATATACTTCAGGGTTTTGATTAATTTTGGTCGTTAGCTTTTTATTTTCATTTATGTTGTGTTATTAATTATTACATAACATCACTACGTAACCCAAACGTCTCACTCAGCGACACGACAAATTTTGTCAGGATATAGTTGTGTTGCAATGTAAATTTTACATTAATTTTACATAATATAACCTCAACATGTTAGTACATTATGAATATGTTGTTTTAATTTTGGTGTTTATTTTGCCTTGTGCGTAACTACGTAAGAAAAGTAAGTTAAAAGCTTTTTTAAACCGATTTAATTATGATATGAGGAACACAAACCTGGAGCTGGGCAGCAGCATCTTCCGAATAACAACGAAAAATAAAAATGACACTGCGGTTACCAATCCGTCTGCCCAGCGTAGCAACTATAGCAAATGTCCCTATATGAGGCAATCTGAAATGAAACCATCATCATCATCATCATTACAGCCCTTCACAAGTCCACTGCCGAACGTAGGCCTCCCCAAGGTATGCCACAAAGCACGGTCCTGAGCCTTCCTGCATATCTTACCAGGTCGTCACACCATCTAGTGAGGGGTCGCTCTACACTTCGCCTACCGGTACGAGGCTGCTAATCGAGAACCTTTTTTCCCAACGGTTGTCGGTTCTTCGAGCTGTATGGCCGGCCCATTGCCACTTCACCTTACTAATCCGTTAGGCTATGTCGGTCATTCTGGTTTTACTGCGGATATCCTCATTTCTAAGTTTATCACGCAGAGAAACCCCGAACATAGCCCTCTCCATAGCTCGCTGAGCGTCCTGATACGGCCAGCAGTGAGGGACCACGTCTCAATTCCATAGGTCATCACTGGAAACACGCACTGGTTGTACAATTTAGTTTTCAGGTTTTGAAGTATGACGTATAGTATATATATAAATGAAATGTATATATAAATGAAATGTTTGTAAATAAATAAAACGCAAACATTTGCCTAACGAAACCCACTACGAGTACGATATTTATTGGTAATAATTTTTTAAAGTTTTTGAGTTGAGCATCAATGTCAATAATATATAATTCTCCTTATTATTTGACTCGCTAATCTATGTTTAAAAACGAAGAGGTCAAAAAAATTATATGTCATGAGTTCTTAACGTTTATTGTAACTTTTCAGTATTTCAACGGTGTCGTTAAACTTGTTTTCAATGGACAGGTCATTAACAAAGTAACTATTAAACCAATCAGCAGTTTTAAAAAAGCCAGTTTGATTTATTTCCTTACTCAAGCAAATATGAGTTTTATCTCTCATAATTAATAAATTTGTATGAGTAAATCTGTCGTTGTAAGAATGTTGAATATTTTAAGACCAGGCACGTACTTAATCTGGACTATGAGTTATCCTTCTTTAGTGAAACCGCACGTAAGTTAATATTTGTCATTATATTTAAACGACTTAAAAACTTTATAAATGCATACTATTTAAGATAGGGCTGTTCAATAGGCTTCCTTAAGGTAAGCGGTATTTTGTTTACATAAAGACGTATTTTTATGAAAGTAAGAGTCGTCCGAGAACACAGTCCGACTGACGGTAAGTGCTAAAACTGATGTCGTAGTTCACTGAGAACTAAGATAGAATACCTCGTTACCAGTAAAAACTGTCTCCGACTCTCGTGACTCATTGTTCAGAAAACAGCAACGTAGTGCTGATATTTCACGCTGTATTCTATATATTAGTGTAAGAATGGTTCTTACCCGATCGCACCGACCTGTTCGTGCTGCAGCTATGATAAGTTACAAGGTTCCACGTATAAAATTCTTTTAAGCTTTCTTTATTCGGAAGTAGCATTACTTTTTAAAACACTTTCGTTAGCTGCAAGTAACATAACCTTTGCACCTTCGTTAATGAGACATACTAACATAGGTATATACTACTTATATATGTTTTAGCATGGACTACGTCTAATGCTTGCATTTAATTTATTCACGTGTAATACAAACAGAAGGTTAAAAACAAAGTAAATCCGTAATATGGTGAGGCTACTCCGTGTCTCGGTCAGGGCCAGTCGCGCCGTCGGGCGGACCAAAGAGTTTCTTTAATGAGGGGAAGGGGGGCATGGGGGGGAGTATGCCTGCGCAAAGCGGAACGCTAGATCGTGCTGCACCGCCGAGCGCGACCGCTAAACCAGCCACGAGTCTTGCATTGCAACATCGCTGGTTTTGTAACACGCTTATTCTGTACTACGATGAACTTGTACTAAGCACCTCGGAGGCCAAGTTAAACATAAATGATATTAGATTGTGAAGAAGATCCAATCTTATGTCAGGAAAAAGAATATAATAACTGTCCTATACAGCACTGTCAGGATACTTTGAAATAAATTTACGAAGATAAAGAACTTGTTAACACACATTTCATTTCAAATTGTTTTTTATTTTTATATATTTTCTTCTCTAGGTTGTAAGGTAAGGTTCTCTAGAGGGTGTAACGGTGATTTTCAGAGGGCGTATGATGATATAAAATAAATGCGCAAAAATATTTAATATAATTTGATTGCGCCCTTATAAATATGACAAAAGCTGGTCGCATCAAATATCAGACACGAAATGTTTGTGACGTAGTTAGATTCCTATAAGTAAGCTGGTTTTAAGTATGCTTGTAGCTCTTTCAATAAACGTACGTAAATCTGGGCAGATGTAGTTTACTTTAGCCTACCACTATCGCCTAACAAAAAAGTTACGTAAAAATGGCAGTAAATGGGTAGCGAATTTCAATTTTTTGACGTTTCCACGGATTAAAAAAACAAACACACTGAAGAAATCCGGGGCGCAACATACACCTCGACTGGGCACGTAACCGGTCGTAAGTCGCGTAATGTTATCATCACTGATGTAAGTTGCACAGCGAGGTTGACATGCAGACATTTAATCTATGAAATATACAATTTATAATGTAAGTATTTAAGAGCTCTATTTCTTTTATAAAGACTCATCAATACAATCAAGTGAAGGTAAAGTGTTTGTGTGTAATAATTTAATACTTTGAATTCAAAATTGTAGTAAATTATTTTACTACATGTTGGTGCTCAGCATATTATTAAATCATATATTGAAAATTTTAACAATTTTCATTCAATAAAATTAAATGTGAAACTCTTAAGATGGGGTAACTGCTAGTAAGTAAAAGTTTACCGAAAGTCAACGAATGCTATTTGTGCTTATGCTTTATATCTGATGGTGTTTCTATAATGTAACTGTGGTTGGCATATGAGTCGAAGATTGCATCTGTATTTGTTATAATACGTTATTTTAACGTAAATAAAAGAAATTACGTTTATTATGTACTTAAGTTACGCCGCTGTCTACAACCTCCTCTTCCTTTTTGGCAGCACTTTAGAGAACAGCAAGTCGTAATTAGTCCTTTATTCACCGATCTGTTATGAAGGATTTTAGATCACGTGGGTCTTTCTCACAATTGGGACATTTCACCCGTTGGAGATTAAGTCGTAATCGCTTAGGGATTGATTGGCTATGGTAGTATCAGGCATTTTGCATGTCGCAAAGGGTATCTATAATAAAAGTCAAGTATACGTGTCAACGACTGTTTTTGGATGTTTACGCCTTCGTAAAACTTTACTAACTAATATTTGAAATTATTATAATAGTTTTGATAATTTCAATTAATAAATACGATTACAGTAGATTGGAACGAATATTACTCTCTCAGAATTACTTAAAATAAGGAGTCAAGCGTTTGTTTAGCCGTGTGGTAGGACCATAAGAGAGTAGAGTAGTTTATCACCCCATTATGTCCAGTAGGTGCTCCTAAGAGGCGAATGTAGGAAATTTCACATAAACTTCATAGCCTCTTATGACGATACGACCATCGTATTTACGTCAGACGTAAAATACCCAGACCGGCGAGGGGTGTAGCGTCAAAGATGCCAAACATCTTACTGCAATAATTACCCATCTGCGTGGCAAATCGGCAAAACCTCCCTGTAATGGGAGAGGCGCATGAGGACTTGTTCGGGCTGAAGAAAAAGCTGTGTAATAAAAATTGATACAGACAAAGGCACATTCTACTCCAATTAACAAATCTTTATTTTTATAAATTAAAAGATCCCACAGACAGGTAAAGCAAGAAAAGCAGTTTCCATTAAGTCAAACGGCGAACGGAGGTCGTCGATCTTACAGACCAGTGTGACCGGATCTCGGAGGAAACTTTTTATGTGACCGGCGACTTCGCGTCTTGTGTACTCAAGAAACACGGCCGACAGTCCTCACACTTCCAATCTATCATACGCTGTATGTAAATTGCTCACAACATACGGACGCTATGTCTATAAAGTGTAAAAAACATATACGTTTTAACTTATGTTTAATATTTGATATTAAACTGTAAAGTTTTTTACACAACCGGTTTTATTAACTTATGACAACGTAAGTAAAATACTTGTTCGTTACGAAATTCTGTATTGTATTAAAAATAAAACAACATGTTCTTTCTTATATTATATAAAACTAACGGAATTTTGTTACTCCACATTTTTTCATTCAGGATTTTTTTATTCAGTTTTATTTAATACTTCATGCAGTATTATCACAATTTTATCCATTACATTAGCCACAGACAAATGAATCTGTACTATATAAAAACTAGATATACTATTGGTAGTTTGTTTTCAATATATTGAATAGTTATTGGGAGCATTACGCTCCAAGTTTTTGATGGGTAATATTAATCTAGGTCAAATTGTCCGTCTATGTAAGACCAACAGCTCAACCGAGAAGTCCAACTATGTTAGGCAGCGTTCGGGAGACTACGAAATCGGGAGATTACGATACGGATACATAATAGTTTTGGTATTCCTTGGAGGAGGCCTGTTTTCAGCATGTACTTGTGATGGATTGTAATGATGATTATGATGACGCATAAATATATATGGAATGATGTTTTATGACTTAAGACATTTATTTTCTCAAAAGATTTACAGATCACTTACAGAGAAGATACTTATGCTAGTATAAACTTATTTGCTAATTGAGTGCTTAATAATTTATTTAGAAATAATTACACATAAATGAAAAGTAGTGGTACGAAACCAAAGATAAGCAGGCCGTTGTTGCTTCGGTCAAAAGTGAATGAATGTGACGAGTTATTTGTTAAGGCCTATGACACATTAACTAATTCATTGCGTTCCAAATTAATTTATAGTGTTAGCTGTTATTGTTTGTGTTCATACTTTAAGATCATTACTATATGTGTTACAATAATATAATTAGGTAGTGTTTATTTATTTAGTATATTATATATTTAGGTACTAACTTGTTTGTAATAATATAGTGTAGTGTCGCGCACACATATAATATAACATATATATAAATACATACACACACACGTATATACACATTTATACACACTTATACATACATGCACTAATATATGTAAACACAAAAGTAATATTGTATTATTTCTATACGATTGTTTTATTGTAGATATTATTAACGTTGTATGTGTACTTAGTAGTAGCAGTACTATATATTTAGATTAGCGGTTTGTGATTAAGTTATTATAAAAAATCCTTTAAAATGTGGCTTTTTAGTAATTTCTTAAAAGTGGACGGGGATTTTGCTTCTTTAATGTTTTTAGGTAATTTGTTGTAGTGTTGAGCTGATTAAATGAACAGAGTACGAGAAAGGTAAAGTATTTTATCTAATAGCGTTCTAAATAATACGATTTAACAAGACTTTTGAAAGAGTGAAGATATTTAGCACGACGAATATGGAGAGGTAAAGAGTTCCACAATCGCACAGCAGTTACAGTAAAGGATTCCTTAAAAAAGGAAGAAGAGTGCAAAGGTGTAGAGAGATATTATTATAATATAATAATATTTGCAATGTATGATTAAGGATGCAGTATGTCACTACTATATTATATTATAGTATGATAGCAACATGCTGCAGCTGTATTATGATTGTAGCACAAATGGGTCAGTCCGACCAAGGAACTACCACACTCACACAGAATACCAGTATAAAATAGTAGATTAATGCTGCTGTTTCATTTGCTGAATGTAGAGAACCGGAAACACTTTTCACTGGAAACAAGAAACAAGGCATTCCCATCTTGTCCCTAGTGAGTGACAATGCATCCGCATATTGATTTTACTATTAAGGATAGAAAAAAATGTTTACGTGCGACAGCAACCACTTACTCTATAACTAAAAAAAAAATAACTTACAATTATTACATCATGTGGAAGCAGTGCCTTGAAAGCTGGTGTGGGTAGGAAGGGTTCATCCACTTCCTGTGGCGGAGGATTTGGCAACGTCTCAGCCGGCATCTCATAGTTGAACCCCACCTGCCCATAGCCTGCTGCATGCAGACGTTTCAGCTCTTCCTCTAAAATTAATAAATATTTTAATTTAGACCTTGCGTCTGAGCCGTAGTAACTCACATGGTTAGCACTAGGTGTAAATTTCGCAGTACGCGAGCAAACCGGGTTCGATTCCCGCCGGCACCAATGAAAATGTTAATTGCAATTTTAAGTGCTGATTTACCATGTCCTAGGTGGTGAAGGAAAACATTGTGAGGAAACCTGCATGTCACAAAGACATGTGAAGTTCGCCCACACGCACTGGGGCAGCGCGGCGGACAATTGCCCTAAAACCCTCTCAGAAATGAGCGAAGGCCTGTGCCCATGAACTTTACTTTTGCATCTGTTATTAAAAATGTATTACTGACTACCATGCCACCTGATAGAAAGTGGTAACAGCCATTGAAGATAAAGTGTGAGCTAGCTTAGCTTGAGATAAGCCTATTCATTGAATGCACCCACATTGTTATTGAATGCAAAGGCTCCCTTACCATACATAACAAGTGCAGAAGAAAGTCATTTTATTTGATTGCATGGTACGTCAACTACAAAGAGAATCTCTGAGAGCCCAGCTGTCCTATGGAGAAGTGTGGAAGGAACACTCCAAAAACTATCCTGTATTATACACTGCAACTAGCTACTCTGTGTTTGCATGCCTATGTTCTGGCGTAAAGGCCTTTAAAAACAATCACTACAGTAAATAAAACTGTATTTGTTTCCCTCCACATCATTCTTAAGAACCTCATGTAAGTGGCATATACTAGAAAGTCCCTGATCAACCAATTCCAGTAAAAATTATACTGTCAATTGCGAAGGTCAGGTACGTTATGAGGCCAACAGAATTTCAAGAATATTTTTTAAAATAAAGCTGAAGTGACAAATGATCTTCACCAGATTGTGTCTACTGCAATCAAACAAGGTTACAGATGCATTATCACCTCTGAGAACTAAAATGGAATGCCACACAACCTGCAATTACACTAGTTCTCTGTACACTTCAAAGTAGAACAAAGCAGTGCAAGCACGGGGTACCAACAACCCAGACACCAAATGGACTCCAATATTGGTCTTACCACCTAGTAGTGAGCGATCATCATTTGCCAACAAACCTTTATACATTTCCTCTTCATCCTCATCAGTATGAAGGGCCCGATATCTCTCTTCATCACAAAGCTGTTCCACATCCAACTCGTTCTTGGTGAGCTCCACACGCCAATCATAGCCGCCAGGTGGTGCCTCCAGCGAGGATAGATCATGTAATGCACCTCGCGCATCATATCTGCAGATACAATTATTGTATGTCTCACAACAGAGATATAAACTGCAAGGAATTTCTATAAATAATAACGTGTTTCTCTAAATCATCATCCTAACATAACACATATTGGTTTATTGAGAAATTTGATCGTAATTATTTTTATGGGTGTATGATTAAAAAACAATAATAAAATACATGAACATATACACTTTATAACCCCACCACACCAGTTTACATATCACCTCAACAGACCACAGCTGACAGACAGCATAGTCCAATATCTGTGACTCTTAATTCATAACTAATTACCATAATAACTGATAAACTAACAATGAAATTATTAACTTAATCTGTCCTTGCGTAGGTCAGGATACATTACTTTTAGTAAACGGCATTATAAGCCAGTGCTTGTGTACAACTCGTACAAATTAACTTGAGACCTGGGCCGATGATGTAATTGTCAATGTACGGTGTGCAAAATAATGCGTCGTAATATTTTTTTTATTTGAAATTTTTGAGATTTGCATGAGATTATTAATAAAAACAAAATAAAATGTTCTGGCAAGGGGTGAA